>OY992885.1:58865380-59056828 GCA_963921405.1 Cepaea hortensis | reverse complement strand
TCACTCCTGTAAAGGCATTCATCTTCTTGTCTTTTTGTCTCGGCCAGTATCCTTCATTGAGGTAGGTCGTAATCAACTCACTACAAGCCCTCCTATTCTTTGCTATCCCATGCGGCTCCGTCCACCTGATGCCCATATTATTTATGCATTTCTGTATCCACTTCTCTTCTCCATGTGTTTTTAGTTTTTCCTGGATTTCTGTTGCCTTGTGGGTTCCAGACAGAGAACTTTCTAGCTGCACTTTCTCGGTGTATATCCTATCTAGCACCAGGTCTTTTCTTCACCTCTTGGTTTGTTGGTCTTCAGCGTTGTGGGTATGTCTGTCTGTCATATACTACCAATGTAGTACCTTGCAGTGTAGGGCAGGCGGGTCTTCAGCGTTGTGGGTATGTCTGTCTGTCATATACTGCCAATGTAGTACATTGCAGTGTAGGGCAGGCTGGTCTTGACCCTGAAAAATTAAGGCCGCCTGGCGAACTGCGCAGTTTAGGATTTTCTTTTTGCCCCCGACAGAAAAAAAAAAAAAAATCCACACCTTATTGAGGATTCGAAGCCGGGTCTCCCAAAGGAAAACCTGGATTTCTTAGCCACTCTTCCAGCGTTTTGGATATACGATAAACAAAAAGTTAATTGTATATTCTTTATAGAACGTCGCAGTCCACCCCAGCATTTCTTTTTAGCTGTCTGTGATTTCTTGGCAAGTTTAGGTTCAGTAGTTTACCATCGCTTTCTGAACGACCGACACACACACCATTGTATGAAAACCAACGCAAGGCGTCTGCTGCCAAGTTTTCCGCAGCTGTGTTTCGAACGTGGTATGCGGGATTACGAATTGCATGCGAAATCCCTTCGCCACAGAGGTCAAAGTAAAAGCCCACTTGCCACGGCATCAGACGTATTTTGATAGACCAACTGGTGCTCCGTGTGGTTAATATCACCACGGATGCTTTTATTTTCCAAACATTTGCTGGAACCAATGTTAGGCTGAGAGCGCATATCAGTTTAAAAAAAACAACCTGTCTCAATGGAGATTCGAACACAAGACACTGGGCAGAAAGGAAAGCGTGTTAGCTGCTGCACTACAGTGATTCTCATTGTGTATGAGGTGCTAGTCCCGTGTTTTATAAAAGAAACCTCGCTCGATCTGTGCTTTGGTAAATGCCCCGTAGGCCACCTTTGCTTCTCATATCATTTTCTGGTGTCAATTTTAGGCTGAGTGGACCCGTTAGCTCTATGCAAATTTGTAAATGATTAATTAATCAAGTATAAGGTACAGATGTTTGTGGTGTCCTCAACGCAGGTGAATTGTCGTCTCTTGATAGCCCAGCGTCATCATCCTCTTAACTTGTTCTGGCCCGGGCTATTGTCACTTTAAAGTAATAATAGTAATAACAACATTATGGCACACCTGAAGCATGGGGTATAGTGGCCATTGTATCAGCTGTGTCAGGCTGACAGGTTTACAGGTATTTGTTTCTCGGCTGTAGAATCAGGTGAAGGGGACATACGGTCATATTTTTATTCATACAAAATGGATGTACAATCAGGAGGATCGACTTCAAATGTATCGGGTTGATTCCAAGTGTCTCGGTCTCTTTCTGCAGGGGGGGGGGGGGGGGGGGCTGTCGAAGGCATCGGCACAAAGCTCGAATTCCGTAGCTTCAGCGACGATCCTCAGGAGTCTCCAAGAAAACTGCACTCGTGAACGATGTGGCCAGGAATCGAACCCATAACCTTCAGAGCGCGAGGCAGTGGTCATAACCACTTCTCTATGGAGACTCCCATTTTTCTTATTCATACAAAGAAAGTGGACGTGGCTGAGAGGTTTAGCGCGCGTCCGGGTTCCTCCCACAAGCCACCCTGTTGGATTTAAGTGTTGGCTTCTCGTCTTTGACTTGGGGACGTAAATTACAAGTACATCAGAAGTCGAAGAGGGTTCGCCAGATGGTGATGGGCACTGGTAGTAGGAAAAGCTAACCTTCACACAAAATCAGTCCAGTGCACTCACTATTGGCAGCCGTGGTAGCATGGAAGATAACTCGCTTACCATGCCAGTGGTCTTCGTTCGATACGTAACACGACGATTTTTAATTTTTAAAAAGAAAAGTCATGAACACCAAATCCCATGTCGAGCGGCGCAGGCGATCGTGTTCCTCCACAAACTTCTGTCCTCACCGTTCTTTGAAGGTTCCACCGCTAATCCTGTCCGTGTCACTCTGCAAGGAATATATCCTCCATGTGCCGATCTGCCTCTAATGCTCTCGATGTTTCCGGCTGTTACAACCTTCTCCAGATATGCTGATCTCATATTGTGACCACTACATGAGGATTTCCTTGCCTTGCCCTGCTGTGGTAATCAAATGTCTTTGCGAATAGGCACCTTGAAGTACTTGGATCTTGTCTTCCTAGCTGTTGAGAATAGGCACCTTGAAGTACTTGGATCTTGTCTTCCTAGCTGTTGTGAATAGGCACCTTGAAGTACTTGGATCTTGTCTTCCTAGCTGTTGAGAATAGGCACCTTGCAGTACTTGGATCTTGTCTTCCTAGCTGTTGAGAATAGGCACCTTGAAGTACTTGGATCTTGTCTTCCTAGCTGTTGAGAATAGGCACCTTGCTGTACTTGGATCTTGTCTTCCTAGCTGTTGAGAATAGGCACCTTGCAGTACTTGGATCTTGTCTTCCTAGCTGTTGAGAATAGGCACCTTGCAGTACTTGGATCTTGTCTTCCTAGCTGTTGAGAATAGGCACATTGCAGTACTTGGATCTTGTCTTCCTAGCTGTTGAGAATAGGCACATTGAAGTACTTGGATCTTGTCCTCCTAGCTGTTGAGAATAGGCACCTTGCAGTACTTGGATCTTGTCTTCCTAGCTGTTGAGAATAGGCACCTTGAAGTACTTGGATCTTGTCTTCCTAGCTGTTGAGAATAGGCACCTTGCAGTACTTGGATCTTGTCTTCCTAGCTGTTGAGAATAGGCACCTTGCAGTACTTGGATCTTGTCTTCCTAGCTGTTGAGAATAGGCATCTTGCAGTACTTGGATCTTGTCTTCCTAGCTGTTGAGAATAGGCATCTTGCAGTACTTGGATCTTGTCTTCCTAGCTGTTGAGAATAGGCACCATGCAGTACTTGGATCATGTCTTCCTAGCTGTTGAGAATAGGCACCTTGCAGTACTTGGATCTTGTCTTCCTAGCTGCTGAGAATAGGCACCTTGCAGTACTTGGATCTTGTCTTCCTAGCTGTTGAGAATAGGCACCTTGCAGTACTTGGATCTTGTCTTCCTAGCTGTTGAGAATAGGTACCTTGCAGTACTTGGATCTTGTCTTCCTAGCTGTTGAGAATAGGCACCTTGCAGTACTTGGATCTTGTCTTCCTAGCTGTTGAGAATAGGCACCTTGCAGTACTTGGATCTTGTCTTCCTAGCTGTTGAGAATAGGTACCTTGCAGTACTTGGATCTTGTCTTCCTAGCTGTTGAGAATAGGCACCTTGCAGTACTTGGATCTTGTCTTCCTAGCTGTTGAGAATAGGCACCTTGCAGTACTTGGATCTTGTCTTCCTAGCTGTTGAGAATAGGCACCATGCAGTACTTGGATCATGTCTTCCTAGCTGTTGAGAATAGGCACCTTGCAGTACTTGGATCTTGTCTTCCTAGCTGCTGAGAATAGGCACCTTGCAGTACTTGGATCTTGTCTTCCTAGCTGTTGAGAATAGGCACCTTGCAGTACTTGGATCTTGTCTTCCTAGCTGTTGAGAATAGGCACCTTGCAGTACTTGGATCTTGTCTTCCTAGCTGTTGAGAATAGGCACCATGCAGTACTTGGATCATGTCTTCCTAGCTGTTGAGAATAGGCACCTTGCAGTACTTGGATCTTGTCTTCCTAGCTGCTGAGAATAGGCACCTTGCAGTACTTGGATCTTGTCTTCCTAGCTGTTGAGAATAGGCACCTTGCAGTACTTGGATCTTGTCTTCCTAGCTGTTGAGAATAGGCACCTTGCAGTACTTGGATCTTGTCTTCCTAGCTGTTGAGAATAGGTACCTTGCAGTACTTGGATCTTGTCTTCCTAGCTGTTGAGAATAGGCACCTTGCAGTACTTGGATCTTGTCTTCCTAGCTGTTGAGAATAGGCACCTTGCAGTACTTGGATCTTGTCTTCCTAGCTGTTGAGAATAGGCACCTTGCAGTACTTGGATCTTGTCTTCCTAGCTGTTGAGAATAGGCACCTTGCAGTACTTGGATCTTGTCTTCCTAGCTGTTGAGAATAGGCACCTTGCAGTACTTGGATCTTGTCTTCCTAGCTGTTGAGAATAGGCACCTTGCAGTACTTGGATCTTGTCTTCCTAGCTGTTGAGAATAGGCACCTTGCAGTACTTGGATCTTGTCTTCCTAGCTGTTGAGAATAGGCACCTTGCAGTACTTGGATCTTGTCTTCCTAGCTGTTGAGAATAGGCACCTTGCAGTACTTGGATCTTGTCTTCCTAGCTGTTGAGAATAGGTACCTTGCAGTACTTGGATCTTGTCTTCCTAGCTGTTGAGAATAGGCACCTTGCAGTACTTGGATCTTGTCTTCCTAGCTGTTGAGAATAGGCACCTTGCAGTACTTGGATCTTGTCTTCCTAGCTGTTGAGAATAGGCATCTTGCAGTACTTGGATCTTGTCTTCCTAGCTGTTGAGAATAGGCACCTTGCAGTACTTGGATCTTGTCTTCCTAGCTGTTGAGAATAGGCACCTTGCAGTACTTGGATCTTGTCTTCCTAGCTGTTGAGAATAGGCACCTTGCAGTACTTGGATCTTGTCTTCCTAGCTGTTGAGAATAGGCACCTTGCAGTACTTGGATCTTGTCTTCCTAGCTGTTGAGAATAGGCACCTTGCAGTACTTGGATCTTGTCTTCCTAGCTGTTGAGAATAGGCACCTTGCAGTACTTGGATCTTGTCTTCCTAGCTGTTGAGAATAGGCATCTTGCAGTACTTGGATCTTGTCTTCCTAGCCGTCATTGGGGTTCTTCACATTCTAGGAAGTCACCACATCGTTGCGGTCTCCAGTTTCTGTATACTGAATGCATCCTTTCAACAATTCTTTTTCATTGAGGTATTTGATTAGTTTTAGTCCTTTGTTTCACTTTCAATGGGTTAAATCGATATCGATCATTTGTTTACTTTATTTTCGTTTCTAGTTATAATGACTATGTCATCAGCATAGGGCAGATTATTCATATTTAGTGCTCCAACTTTCACACTGATGTATTTGATTCAGATCTCATTATATGTTGAATGTATGAAGAAAGTATACCTGGTAAGATCATGTCACACTGTCTGATACCGTAGTTTATTTGAATGGGTAGACTAATCTACCATCAACACATAAAGATGCTGTCGGCTAAGTTGATTTGATTTGATTTCTTCTCCCTACCCCTCTTATTATTATTATTATTATTATTATTATTATTATTATTATTATTATTATTATTATTATTATTATTTTATGTTGCATACCCTCTACAGGACGTTGCAGTCAACACCATAATTTTTCAGCTGCTGATGATGTATTAGGCAAGTTTTACGTCCAGTAGTTTGCCATTGCTTTCTGAACTACCGGCTCATATACCCCCATAAGTTACCAGCGCTGCGCGATCCGCTACCGAATCTCGCGCAGCTGTTGTCCCCATGTGGATTTACGGGATTACGAACAACGAGGTAACACCTTGACCAGGGAGAGGGTATTATTATTATTATTATTATTATTTATTATTATTATTATTATTCCATCCATCCATCCATCATGTGCCATGCCGGTAAGCGTGGGCGGTCATGTTCTGCCATCTCACTCGATCAACAGAGTCGTGGATCAGTTCCGTGTTTTTGTCTCGACCATGCCACAAGGCCAAGCCATCCAGATACTTGTTTCTAGGTCTTCCCCTTGGTCTGTTCCCCTCGATCTTACCAGTTGTCACCAAGTTCTCCAAATCATTTCTTCTCATAACATGCCCAAAAAACTGTGACTGTCTACGTCTAATGTCTCTGATCAGTTTACGATCTTCATTTGTTTCTTGAAGGACTTGTTCATTGGTCTTTCTGGCTGTCCATGGTATTCTTTGCATTTTCCTCAGAAACCACATTTCTACAGCCATCAGATATTTTTCAGCCTGGCTGCTCATTGTCCAAGCTTCACATCCATATAAAAGTACAGGTTCTATGTAGCATCTCAACACTCTTTTTCTCGTTTCAATTGACATCTTTTTATTGGTCAGTATGTTTTTCATCTTGCTAAAGGCTACTTTTGCCATGGCGATTCTTGTTCTAATCTCTTCAAGGCATCTCCCATCAGATGTTATTACTGTTCCGAGGTAATTGTACCTATTCACTTGTTGAAGAGTATTCCCATTTACTTGTATATTACACTGTGGTATTTCGTTCTTCTTAGTGACGACCATAATCTGTGTCTTTTTACAATTTAATTCTAACCCTTGTTGTTCACTATGTGTAACAACCGCATCTACTAAATTTTGCAGGTCCTGTTCATTGTCTGCAATCAAGACTGTATCATCTGCATATCTAATGTTATTGATGCATCGTCCCCCAATGTTGATTCCTTCCATATTTTCAATATTTCTGAAAATATTTTCACTGTACAGGGAAAACAGATCTGGAGACATTACACATCCCTGTCTCACACCTCTCTTAATAGACTGATATTGGCTTACTTCATTATCAACTCTTATGGCAGCTTGTTGTTTCCAATATATGTTTTTTACAAGTCTAAGGTCTTTCCCATCAATTTGTAGATCTTCAAGCATCCTTATCATGTTGACATGTCTCACTTTATCAAAAGCCTTTGTGTAGTCAATTATTATTATTATTATTATTATTATTATTATTATTATTATTATTATTATTATTATTATAGTTTAGTTTAGTTTAGTTTAGTTTAGTCGTTGGATCAACATCACGGCACACGGTTTAACCCATAAATGCTCCGTTTTCCTCCTAACTCAAAGCTGAGTCTGGAGAAACTCGGCTCAATGCGCGAACTCCTTTGCATCGGCGAGGATCCTGAAATACTTTGGGTAGATTTTTCACTCGAAATTTTGCCCGGGCAGCGCCGTTAGGCTACTCTTTTTCGACTTCCAACTGCCAAGGGATTTTTTACGTGCGCAACAATACACACGGGCGTCCGATCTCACTACCCAGAGACCAGGGGAAATTTTATTACTGAAAGTCCAGGTGAATTTTTTAAATAAATCCCGGTCCTCACCGGGGCCTGAACCCGGGACCTCCAGCACTCGAGGCGGACACCATACCTCGAGACCATTCATCCCCCAATACTGTTGGGAAACAATACTGTTGAGAAACAATACTGTTTCATTATTATTATTATTCCACCTTTAATCTCACAGTGGATTCAGGCACTCAACCAACTCACGCCAACCTTTCCTATCTTTTACAATCTTCTGCAGCTTTCTTCATGAGCACCCCATATTATTCTTCTCTGCCTCTAATACTCTTCCCCATGCATGTTCAAGTCTCACTCTATTCCTTTGGTTTCCAGAGAAATGATTTTGACAGTGATTCTGTGTGTGCCTCCTGTCCAGCGTCAGCGGACTTTTCCTAATCTCTGAATTAGTTGGAAATTGTTTGGTTCCTACCATTAGTTGGACATTCGGAATTCCGATATAAAATTGTAGTTCTTCTATTCTGTTGCATGCAACAGTTAATGAATGTTTGTGGTTTATTAGTAATTGTTTTATTCGCTCTCCGAGTTTTCTACCCCTACAGCAGAACTGACCTTTTGTTCGGGCCCCACATTCTAAGTGCGCTACTGGATTTAATTTCTGTTGGTTTCCACACATTTCATAGAGCTATCAAAGAACCTCTTACCGTTTGTATTCTTAATGTTATACCTCTTTTCGTTCAACTATCTGTGTCCACATTGCTGCTTAAGTATATGCATGGTTCCATCTATCTCTGGAAGCCAGGTTTCACCAATGGAAGATCATATAATTATTTGCTTGAGTTATTCTCATTGTCTTTGTCTTTGGTCTATACATTTTGAGACCTAATTGTTAACTCCCACCAACAGGGTTTAATTGATCTTGTACTTGGTTTCGTGCCTGGAACATAAAGGCAACATCGACAGCACAATCCAAATCAACAATTCTCTCTGTCAGAGTGGATTGTATCCCACTCTTCCATCTTCTTCTTTCTCTTTTGATTCTCTAATTCGATCATAGTCCATCAGAAAACTCACCTTAAGCTCTTCTTTCATTAGCTACCCCATGCCGCTCCACCCATTCCCTTCCCATAATATCCATTTCTGTCTCGTTTCTGTAGAGCTAGCTTTGCTATTATGTAAATATGCTATTGTGCATTTACTTTCTTCTATTTTGTTCAAGGTTTCGTCGAAATTCTACCCCATGCTGCTATTTATGTTGTCTTTATATTCCAGGTGGAGTAGGTGGGGGAACAGATTGAGAACCCGTATGCGGAAAGCATGAGATTGCGGGGGATCGGCAGGGGTTCTGGAAGAATCTCAAAACTGGGAGGGAAGACCAGGAGAACTTTCAATCAGATAGCGGTGGGAACGATTGGTAGTGTGACTCTTCGCTGGACGTAGCGCGTATGAGAATGTCCTGAGTGCAGTGATATCGGTTCTTAGCTCAACTCAACTCAACTCAACCCAGCTGTAGACCTTCTCAACGCGTACACTAATCTGTATGTCCAAATTTCATTTGTTTTATCATCTCCACACACACACACACACACACACACACACACGCACACACACACACATCTTATGTCCAAGTTTCATGTGTTTTATCACCTACACACAGACACATATCTTATGTCCAAGTTTTGTGTGTTTTATTATCTCAACACAGGCACATATCTTATGTCCAAGTTTCACGTGTTTTATCACCTACACACAGACTCATATCTTATGTCCAAGTTTCACGTGTTTTATCACCTACACACAGACACACACACACACACATACACACACACACACGCACACACACACACACACACACACACACATATCTTATGTCCAAGTTTCATGTGTTTTATTATCTCTACACACACACATATATTATGTCCAAGTTTCACGTGTTTTATTATCTTAACATAGACACATATCTGTCAAAATATCATTTGTGATTCCAACCACAATACAAATTATATTTATGAAATGTATTAATGAAAAAGAGTATTTTGCGTGCGTATGTATTTTATTTATATCCCCCAGCATCTTAAATGATTCCTTTTTTTTTCTACTGTTTTAAGCAAACATCCCCGCTGCAGTCAATATCACCTTCATATCAAATGTCACGATGTCAGACAATGTGTTGTTTTTACTCCATTCTCCTTTATAAAAACATGCCATATCCTGTGTTCTGTGTTATAATTGGGAGATCTAGTGTCTATTATTATTTCAGATAAAGGATATTTTTGCTGTTGCTTTCTGTCTTTCTGTTAATTACGATATCATATCGTGCTCCCAAAAACATGTTTATGGTTTTGTATCACAAAGAGCAAAAGGTTAAAATTGGTCCACGGCAGATACAGCCGGTGGGGTATGACGTATTAGATATTCGCATATTCTAGGCCGTAGGATATTGAGACGGGTATCCAGTTCCTTTCCTTGTCGCTATATCTCCCACCTCACCATCTCTCTCTCTCTCTCTATCTCTGCCTGTCTGCCTGCCTGCCTGCCTGTCTGTCTGTCTGTCTGTCTGTCTGTCTGTCTGTCTGTCTGTCTGTCTGTCTGTCTGTCTAACTCTCTAGCCCTTCCCCAGGCAATACCCATAAGATTCTCATCTTATGAGGCTCGTTGACAACAGAGATATACCAGGGATAAAAATTCGGTCCTACCTTCATTGGGGTATGAACTTGGATAATTGTCTTGGTAGGCAAATACTCTAGGCAAACCCGCTCCCATTGAAATGTTAAGCTTTTATAATTATAGTTTATCTCAACTTAAACCTCACTGTAACGTTATGATACTGATGGGATGGATTAGAATGTTGATGATTTGGGGGGAGGGGAGGGGGAGAGCAAAGCAACTGCGGACAGAGAGAAAATTGTTTGATTATAGAGATAATATTTTGATGATAGAGTAAATCGTTTGGATATATAGAACTCGGTTGAAGAAAGAGAAAAACATTTGAGGTCTCACGAAACTGTTTAAGGGTTCAAGAAGCGCAGGAGGTCAGGAAGAGGAAAAAGAAAACCATTTGAGGACTTACGAAACTGTTCAAGGGTTCAAGAAGTGCAGAATACAAGGAAGAAGAAAGAGAATAACAAATAATAGTACAGCGAATTATTTGAAGAAAAACGGATTACTGGCACAAGACATTTGAAGGTGGAACAAACTGAATGAATGCAGAACCGACTATATCAAGACTGTGTATACTCTTAACAACAGAATAAACTACAGTGAAGATACTCATAACAGGACAGAGTAAACAATAGCAAGTTTCAGAGCAGAAGTGAGAGAGTATAGGCAAGGCGTGGTTTCACTGGTATAGTATAGCCAGTACAGTCACAACGAATATCAATCTGACCTTGTATCACACACACACACACACACACACACACACACACACACACACACACACACACACACACACACACACACACACACACACACACACACACACACACACACACACACACACACACACACACACACACACACACACACACACACACACACACACACACACACACACACACACACACACACACACACACACACACACACACACACACACACACACACACACACACACACACACACACACACACACACACACACACACACACACACACACACACACACACACACACACACACACACACACACACACACACACACACACACACACACACACACACACACACACACACACACACACACACACACACACACACACACACACACACACACACACACACACACACACACACACACACACACACACACACACACACACACACACACACACACACACACACACACACACACACACACACACACACACACACACACACACACACACACACACACACACACACACACACACACACACACACACACACACACACACACACACACACACACACACACACACACACACACACACACACACACACACACACACACACACACACACACACACACACACACACACACACACACACACACACACACACACACACACACACACACACACACACACACACACACACACACACACACACACACACACACACACACACACACACACACACACACACACACACACACACACACACACACACACACACACACACACACACACACACACACACACACACACACACACACACACACACACACACACACACACACACACACACACACACACACACACACACACACACACACACACACACACACACACACACACACACACACACACACACACATATATATATATATATATATTTACAGCGTACGGACAACACCAGCAAGCAGGTTTCAGTAACATGTTTTTAAAATCATCCTTCCTTTGGCATAATGAAGATGTGAGTGATGGACCATGTAACATTCACTAAAGAAGGAAATTGGGGCTTTTGAACTTAAATGTTACAGAAAAGTCCTTAGAATATTGTGGACTAAGAAAAAGAAAAATATCGAAATGTTACGAAATTTGAACACTGAGGAGATCTGGTTCATAAATCAGCACCGTTTCACGGAAGCTGAATACTTTTTGTCATGTTGCAAATCACGGTCCGCGATGGGCGCCATAATTCTTGGAAGAAGAGGCTATACCGGCACGAAAATGGGCGTATGACAATGCAGATACCTTGAGCATCATGGTTTTGCAAAAGTCCTGCTAAATATGGCTGGTTTTGTAGCCAAGGCGTTACAAATGCAATTCGTAATCTCGCATACTGCGCTCGAAACACAGTGGCGGGCGATTTAGCAGCAAGCCACCTGTTGGTATTTTCATACAATGGTATGAGTGCCGGTCGTTCTAAAGCAATGGCAAATTACTGAACTTAAACTTGCCCAGGAATCTCAAACAGCCAACACATGCTGGAGTTGACTGCTACGTCCTGTAGAAGATATGTAAGTAACTGCTACGTGTTAATGATGATAGTGCCGTGGGTCAGATATCAGCAGCATTGTGTGCTGTGCCAAATGGCGTAGGCGTCCATGTCTCTCCGCAGATCTCGGTTCTTGGTCTTCTGGATCAACTTCCTCCATGCTGCCGTCTCAAACCATTCAACATAATTTCTCAGGGTCTGCCTCTGCCTCTTTTCCCACTGATCTCTCCAGTTGTCACCATGTTCTCCAGTGCTTCTCTTGTCATCACATGAACTAAGTATGTTGTTTGTCTCATTCTTATAGTTGTATATGTTCTAGATTCATAAGCCGTTTCTGGATAATCGTTGTTAGTTACTCTGGCAGTCCAAGTTATTTTCTCAACATTCGTCCATGGAACCACATATGCATATTGATTACACTTCTTCTATGCTTAATGTTTATGATGCTTGATTTAGATATGTTGTTTCTACTGGCACGTTGTTTCACACTATGATCCAATATATAATTGTTACTATGAAAGCGATGCAATGTTTGAAATGTTTCTCAGAAAGCTGGGATAAGGTTTATATCGTATTAATAAAATGAAATATGGTTCCATCGCCCTGCTACTGAATGAGTGCGTGGCGCGACTCTTTGAGCTGTGATATTCACGTGGAATGCTTCTACATCTATGCTTTTGTTTGTACAGTGACCTGCATGTTCGGAACAATGGCTACCAGCTGTTGCTAAATTGACTGATTTGCCTTTTCGGTTCACGAATGCATTTTTCAGGAGACTCTTGGGAGTCGGCGCTGGAGCTACGGAGTTCGTGCTTAATGCGACGCTTTCGGCGAGTCGCCCTGCGGATAGAGACAGAGCCCTGTGAGAAAACCCGGGTCAATGAGGTCTTTCTGGTGACTGCCGATTCCATCGACGATGCACTGTGGTTTTCGTGGAGGACTTTTGTGTTGGCATTCTGGCGGCGGCATATTCACAGTGTACCTGTGCGGGCTGTTGGATTGCCGAGACTCCTGTCTGTTCCACTATTCACATTGGACAGTGGGGAGCATTTTGTGTGATATTCACTGGCACAGGAACGAAGCATAATGGGGACGACCCGTTGCCGTGAAGTTGGACCCTCGACTAGCTAACTAACTAACTAACTAACTAACTAACTAACTAACTAACACACTAACTAACTAACTAACTAACTAACTAACTAACTAACTAACTAACTAACTAACAATAACTAACTAACTAACTAACTAACTAACTAACTAACTAATAAAATAAAGCTAATATTTTCGAATGTTAACAAGAAAGTAAAAATAATGTTGTATTAAGAAAGTGAGGAGAGAAAGTACGGATACTATTTCAAATGTTACTCAGGAAGTTGGAGAGTGATTATGTTTTAATTAAAAAACCGAGGCGACTGTTATAAATGCTACGCAGAAAGTCAAATCATGCATGGGTGGCATTAAAGGAGTGAGGAGTAATTCAACGAAAACGAACAGTGGAATCCGGGAAGGTAACCCGGCCCACAAATGCCTGAAGAAGTCAAATATGTCTGCGGAAAGGTGCAAATATCGTAGCTCTGCTGTAAACTGACACAACGCAATTACGTCTAAAACAACATTCCGCAGGAACGCAGAAGAAGAATAAGAAGAACTGTGGAATTGGTTAGCGTCACAATAGCACAATCACAAATGATTAAATGGATTTTAGGGCTCAAGCTTTGTTCAGCAACTAAAAAACAAGCAGGCGCTGACAGAACTACATAAGAAAGTGAGGAAAATGTTTCACGTGTTTCTCAGAAAGCAGTACAATCTTTATATATTGTTAAGAAACATGGGATAATGCTGTATATGTTATTCGGAAAGTGGGATAATGTTTAAATGATAGTAGCCGGGAAGGTTAACCCGGTCAACAAATGCCCGCAGAAGTCGGATGTGTCGGCCTAACGGCGCAAGAACGCAGCTCTGCTGTAAACAGGCACAACGCAATCACGTCCGGAAAAAAAAAAAAAACTCCGGTTGAACGCAGAAGAAGAAGAATGATATTAAGAATGGACGGGGTGGACCAAGAGAGAAATGCTAGACAGTTTGAAATCATGGCGGTGTGGATGAACATCGGTATCAGAAATGATAGACAGCACACGAGACAGAGGACGGTGAAACGTCATGATCACCAACGGCATACGGCATCTTCTTCTTCTTCTTCTTCTTCTTCTTCTTCTTCTTCTTCTTCTTCTTCCTCTTCTTCAGCGTTCCGAGCCATTGAGGTTCTTTGCTGCAGATACAATCCGTCTCCATTCGTCTCTCTGCTTGACCTTCTCTTGTCAGTCGTTGATTCCAAGTGCTTGTAGGTCTGTATGCATATTATCTCTCCACCGTCTTCTTGGTCTACCTCGGGGTCTACGGTCATTTATTTCCTGAGTGTAAGCGAGTTTTGTTTCCCTATTATCTTCCATTCTTTCTATATGCCCCAGCCACTGTAGTCTATTAGCCTTCATGATACCAGTGATTAGCGAGGACTTAAAGAGATCATAAATGTCTTTGTTACTTCTTCTTTTCCACTCTCCACTTTGTGTATCCCTAATGGGTCCAAAGATGCGTCTTAAAACTTTATTCTCAAAGGTTTGTAGCAAGGCTTCGTCTCCTTTCGTTGTACTCCAGGTTTCAGAGCCATACAACACAACTGGTCTGATCAGTGTTTTGTATATTGTGATCTTGGTGTTACGAGATAGCGCCTTTGATTTTAGTAGATGCTGTAGTGCATAGTATAGCTTATTTCCAGAATTGATTCTAGTTTGTATTTCTTCCCTTATGATGTTGGAGCAGTTGAAGATTGTACCCAGGTATTTGTATGTTTCCGTTCTTTTAATGGTCATATTATCTATTTGTATGTGGCCAGAGGTTTTAGCCATTACTTCTCTTGAAATTACCATATATTCTGTCTTATCTTGGTTGATAACCAGCCCCATCTGTTGGGCTTTTTCCTTTAAGTGAGTCAATATTTCCAATGTCTTTTGTTCATTTTCCCCTATAATATCTATATCATCTGCATAACCAAGCAGCTTGGATGTTCCTCCAATATCACATTCCTCCTTTACCGTCCTTACAACTTTCTCTAGAGCCAGATTGAAGAGCAGCGGCGATAGTTCATCACCCTGTTTCAAGCCAGATGTTATTTGGAAAGGGTCTGATTTCCTGCCTTTAAATGTTACTATATTATAAGTATCTTCCATGCATAGTCTGGTCATGTTGATTAACTTCCTTGGTATTCCAAATTCCCGCATAGAATTCCATAGACTATTCCTATGGACACTATCATAAGCCTTTTTAAAATCCACAAAAATGTTATGGAGATCTCTTTTATATTCCCAATTTTTCTCGGCTATTTGTCGTAAGATAAATATCTGATCTATTGTTGATCTGTTTTGTCTAAAACCCGCCTGGTAGTCACCTGATATGTATTCTGAATATGGTTTTAGTCTATTTAGTAATACTGCGGATAGTATCTTATAGCTTATGGGCAGTAGTGATGTTCCTATATAATGTTCACACTGGAACTTGTCTCCTTTCTTAAAGATAGGTATCAATAATGACTCTTTCCAGTCATGGGGTAATTCTTCTGTCCTCCAGATTTTTATTATTAGTTCGTATAGCTTTAGATGTAATGCATGGCCACCCGCCTTTATAAATTCAGCAGCAATTCCATAAGCCCCAGTTGCCTTATTGTTTTTAAGTCGTGTGATTACATATAGGATTTCTTCAAATGCAGGATCTTCAATTTGTGGTTCACACGTTAGAGCCTCTTCCTGCGGGAAAGTGTTACTTGGAGCTTCACAATTTAGTAATTCAACAAAGTATTCTTTCCATGTGTTGCACATTTCCTCATTGGTATTTATCATATTCCCATTTTTGTCTTTTCAACCATATGTGTTGTGTTGGTGCCCTTGTTTCATTGACTTCAGTTCTTTAAAAAACTTTCTGGATTCGTTTTTCTGGTGATTAGTTTCCATATCTTTGATTATATTACTCATATATTCTCGCTTCTGCTGTCGAACTATTTTTGTAGCCTCTTTACATTCATTTCTATAATGCTCTTCCTTTTGGATGTTATTGATGTCATTTAACCATACATGTCTGGCATTCTTCTTCCTAATGACTGCTTCTTCACATTTTGGATTGAACCGTCTGTTCTTTCTATGCGTGGTTAACACACCGAGACATTCTTCTGCGGTAGATTGAATTGTATTCTTGATGTTCAACCAAGTTTGGTCAATGCTTTCCTCCAACGGGTTTTGTAGAATTTCAAGTTTACATTTTATTTCATCTGCAAATTTCTCTTTGACTGTAATTTCTTGTAGTTTTTCTCTGTTATATGTTGGGTGTAACCTTTGTAGTTTAGCATAGAAAGCTCTCTTAAGTTTTATTTTAAATTTTGCCCCAACGAGGAAGTGGTCGCTATGGCACTCAGCTCCTCCATATCTTCTAACTTGTTGTATGTTTGATGCATTTTTGTTGTTAATTAAAATGTAATCTATTTGACTATAGGTTCTCTTGGCACATGATTTCCAAGTTTGTTTATGTATATCCTTTCTTTGCAGTCTGGTACTGCTGATCTGCAGTCCTTTGGCTTCTGCTAGGTTGATGACTCTCCATCCATTATCATTTGAAGTTGTATGTAGGCTTTCCATACCGGCAACTTTTTTTATGAGTTTGCTCTCTACCTATTTTTGCGTTGAAGTCTCCCAGCACAATCAGGATGTCCTGTTTGGGGGTTTCTTCTATGAAATCTTCCAGATGGCATACGGCGTACATGTTTTTAATGTTTAAAGTTAGGATAAATGTTTTAAAATGTCACTCAAACAACCAGGCTAATGTTTGAAATGTTATTTAACAAGTTAGATCATGTTTGAAATGTTACATGAAAAGTGATCTGTTTACTTAACTCTACCAGGAAAAAATAAAGAGTGCACCTGCAGTTGCAACCCTCAGTCGGCTATAAATTAGTTTGAAGTACATTATTTGCACTATTCTTCCAGTCGAATTTGATCAACGCTATTTTTTTTTTTTTTTATCTCTCACTCTTTTATCACATGCTTTCCCTCCTCAAAGACCGCTTTCAAATATTCCAGATGAGTGATTCTTTCAAACTGTAATTCTTCTAACTGCTTGGGCCCATCCTCGTGAGTCTTCACCGAACAAAAGATATTGATTTTGCACTTGCGCTCTGGAGAAATGGAAAGAAAAATCGAAGGAAAAGACATGAAATTATGACTATGAAAGAGAAGGATGGGGAGCGGCGATAAGCGTGAAGGAAATGGCATGTCTCTGTCCTGGAGAAATGTGTGTGATTGAGTCATCTAAATAATGAATTTGAGTCATTTGATTCCATTGGGGATTGCGAGATGCCAGTGTCTGCCTTCAAATCGCGTCTTTAAGTGACGCGTCAGACGGACCCGACCTGCATTCTATTAATGTAGAAATAAATAGAAACATCTGCCCTATTGTGTCAGTTACAGAGGAAAAGTAGGTTAAGTGTCGTCTTCTACTCCTTGGGCAGTGTTAGGTATATGGTGCCGTTTCCATATTTTAAACAGACAAATCGGAACTGGGTGGGCGATCATGTCAATACTGCACCGGCAGCCTTTACTTCGCAGAACATTTCCAGGCACCCAGTTTATTGTGGGTGGCTCTGAGAGTCCAAGTCACGTTAACCTTGTTAGTGATCCAAACACATCACCACCAGGCCAGAAGCCACACTGCTACCTCGGCCCCCTCACATTCACTGTCAGAAGTGTCAGCAAACGACCCCGTTTCGCGCCATGGGGCAAATTGGATATATGTTTGTGTGTGTGTGTGTGTGTGTGTGTGTGTGTGTGTGCGTGCGTGCGTGCGCGCGTGTGTGTGTGTGTGTAAAGTTGCATATCCTTTACAGGACGTTGCAGTCAACACCAGCATTTTTACTGCCGTTGTTGATGTCTTGGCAAATGTTACGTTTGGTAGTTAACCATTGCTTTCTGAACGACCGGCTCCCATACCAACACTTTAAAACCAGCGAGACACGGTCTGCTGCCAAATCGGTCACGGTTGTGTTTCGAACGCGGGTAAGCGGCATTGCTAATCGCGTACGCAAAGCCATCGCCACGGAGCCGGGCAGGATATATGGTGCAAGTCATCTATTTTTAGACGGATCAACTCACCACAAAGGTAGTGGTTAGTATCACCTACGGGCGCCTTTACTTCTCGGGACGTTTTCTAGTATCTATTTTAGGTTTGTTGGACCTTGGAGTCTACACCAGTTACAAAGAAAAACAAAACAAAAGCAGCCTTGATGGGGATTCGAACAGACACTGGGTCGGCAGGCAAGTGTGCTAACTACCACACCACCGAGGCTCCCAGTAGAAACATTGCTTTGTGCTCATAGGTCTGTTGACATAGTTTGTCCGTGTATACGTTTGTGCAAATGCAGGTTCTTAGAACTCCACCACACCACCGAGGCTCCCAGTAGAAACATTGCTATGTCCTCATAGTTCTGTTGACATAGTTTGTCCGTGTGTACGTTTGTGCAAATGCAAGTTCTTAGAACTCTTTTGAGATAAAAACATGGATGGCTTGGCCATGTGGCATAATCTGGACCTGATCCACGGCAGTAAACAACTCCGCTAGCACGACACGGGGGCTTCCAATCATCAGAAGTATTCCCTCTAGTCGAATGTTTCGGCCCCGTTACCTTCCTGATACTCTCAGGGAGCGGGCTCGCCTGGATCATGGCTCCCAGAGGTGTTTTTCCTGCCGTGCGTTCACATATCCACATCGCTATGTATGCCTTCCCAGAAGCCAGTCCACCCTCGGGGAGGCGACGATTGGGCACCCGGTGCATCTACCAAAATTATCACTGTAGCTTAACTGGCCGCGGCAAAGCTTCTTTTCCCGGTCCATGAATTCTGTCCTCGCCTTCATATCGGTAGCTGGATATGACCCAATAGACGTTGTTGCAGCCATGTTGCCTTCTTCGTACCCCGTTCACAGCCTAAGGATCCGGCCTCCTGCACGCGCCCAGCGGAAGCCAGCTTTTCCTCTGGGCTATTTCTATTACACATGTAGGCACCACTGCCCTCGCCTCTGCTGTGGGGAGCGGTCCCGTAAGATGTCTGAGACAGTGAATCATGACCGTCCACACTTCTTAGTCTCGTAATGATGGTGGTACGACTCTTTATGTCCACAATATACTACTTGCCCAGAGAAGCAAGGATCACATACAACAAATCCCACAGAAACAAAGGTCATAGACAGCAAAGACTCTAGAAACAAAGGTCACAGATACAAAGCCCACATATATAAAGGCTATGGTAGGCGAAGCCTGTAGACATAAAGACTAAAAACTCCAAAGCCCACAGAAACAAATAAATACCACAAACGGCAAAGCCCACAGAAATAAAAGCAACAGACGGTAATACCCAGAAAAATGCTGGCAGGAATTTGATGAACTCACTAGACGTCATTTACTTACTAATGAGATTATGATTACCTGCGTCAGTCGGTAGGCCGGAAATGTCATTAGGATGGTAATGTTCGCAGATCTGAATCTTGTTAACTCTTTTTGTACGGGAAGTTATCATATTAATTATGTGCATTTCACTTATGTATTACTTGAAAGTAATAATTGACTGAAAGAGAAAACGTTTATACGGGTGTGTGGTGTAGTAAGTAAAGGTTGTCTTGGAGAGGAAATGTTATAACAGGCATGTGATATAGAGAGTAACAATTGTCTGACAGAGAAATGTTAAAACAGGTATATAGCGTTGAAAGTAACAACTGTCTGGCAGTGAAAGAGGTAAACAGGGATGTAGTGTAGAAAGTAACAACTGTCTGGCAGTGAAAGAGTTAAACAGATATGCGGTGTAGTTAGTAAATGAATGGGAGTGAAAGAGTTAAAAGTAGCATGAAGTGTATAAAGTAATGACTGTTTGGTAGAGAAAGAGTTAAAGTTAATATGCAGTGTAGATGGAAATACGGTGTAGTCAGTAACAACTGTCTGACAGAGAAAACAGTAAAACAGGAGAGAAAACAGTATAACAGGAGTGCGGTGTAGATAATTACAACTGTCTGGGAGAGAAAACATTAAAACAGGAATATGGTGTGGATAATAACAACTGTCCGGGAGAGAAAACATTAAAACAGGAATATGGTGTGGATAATAACAACTGTCCGGGAGATAAAACAGCATAACAGGTACGTGGAGTAGACAATAACAACTGTCCGGGAGATAAAACAACATAACAGAAATGTGTTGTAGACAATAACAACTGTCCTGGAGAGAAAACAGCATAACAGGTACGTTGAGTAGACAATAACAACTGTCCGGGAGATAAAACAGCATAATATAAATGTGTTGTAGACAATAACAACTGTCCGGGAGAGAAAACAGCATAATAGAAATGTGTTGTAGACAGTAACAACTGTCTGGTAGAGAAAACTGCATAACAGGAACGTAGTGCAGACAATAACAACCGTCTGGGAGATAAAACAGTCAACCACGAATGTGATATAAATAATAACAACTGTCCGGGAGAGAAAACAGCGTAACAGAAATGTGCTGTAGACAGTAACAAATGTCTGGGAGAGAAAACAGTAAAACGGGAATGCGGTGTGGCTAAGCGTCTGGTCAGTTACTGATTTCTACAGAGAGAGAGTAAATATGGCCTTCAAGAGAGAACCTTCGAGACAAACTCCATGGGGAAATGGTGGGGTGGGGGGAGGGGGTGGATTTTACAATCCTCGAGCGAACGTTGGTGTAAGTGACCCATGCAGGAATAGGACCATAGCAAACGACTGCCGAAGAAGAAGAAACACGGAATGCAGAAGGGGTTATCTACCTGTTTTTCGATTCTCCTAAGTAATCATGCCATGATCTGTTGGACCTGCAGTCTGCGCATATTAATTCCAATGTTACCCCACAAACTGAGCCAGTCCATGCGCTGTAATTAATGTTTCTAGTGGAGCACTAGTTTGACTGTCACCAGCACACAAACACATTCGTTTGTTCAACCATTATGTCACACAGACAGCTCTTTGTTTTACTATTTCCTGTGAATTTAATATCATTCTGAGTCTATTCACAAACTCACGCACAACAGATTGTAATGTTTTCTCACACCCGCAGGTAGAGATCATGTTTCCTGCTTGTTGTCTCACTGAGCCAGATAACGGACTTTGCATCAGGTGCAATACGTCAGCTACAACAATGGGAAGGCGAAACACGACCTTCACACAAGATATCTCCATATTTGCCCCACGCAAACGCCCCTGGATGGGACAGTCAGGGCGTATTTGTGTCAGATGAACTGCATGATAAGACTTCTTCACTTGAGAGTTTAAATTGATGGAAGGCATCGAACAAATATGCATGCCGCTTTGGAATAATAATTCGCCTTTTACTTCGTCGCATTTCGGTGTGCAATGTTCATTTATGTTCTACACGCTACATTTGTGAAGCAGACATTTAAAACAACAGGGCAAGGATTAGTGAGAAATCACATTAAGTTAAGAGTAAGGATAAACCAAATATGACAACCGATATATTTATCAACGAAGCGAAATTACAGTACTGTTTACGGTCGATGGAAACGTGACGATAGAAATTAAAATGAACAAACATTACTTTACAAAAACTAAATCCTTTATGGGTGGGAACAGACAGAAAAACGAAAGTGAGAATGCGAAAAGCATGCATATTTCCGAGGCGACAAATTGATGGGACACTTGGATATTGAAAAAATCTACTGAAAAGCACACATCCGCCTTTGAAATTCAATGTCACAGAATAGTATGGAACGATGATTTCAGTGAGAGCAAACAGATATATCCAACAATAACTCAGTATCCAAGAAGAGTGGTCATTATAAAAAAAAAAGAAATATGAGGAAAACGGAATACTTTTGACATGTAAAAAGACAGGAAAGTCTAGAAAAGACAATTATAGAAGGAAGTATAAAGGGAAGGTGGAGATTAGGAAGACAACAATGTAGATGGATTCATGATTTGAAGATTTACAAGTGACAGCAATAGAGGCGGGTTATGGCAGAGAGACATGTCGATAGACTACTAGACTACGGGGAAGACGTTCTGCACAGGACGGGTCACAGAATGATGACGTCATAAGTAGAGCTGCCACTGACCCCAATATATTCCCACGTAAGTCTGACCACCTTGACCGCTCGACACCTGTATTTATCCTGTGTTTTGGAGCAGCTTTGGGAAGACCGGATATCGGCTACCGATGAGCAGTTTGCTAATTAACATGGAATGTTCAACTGGGCATCTTCATTCAGAAGTAGATGCCCTGCTATTTGCATTCTTTACCATTTTGACATGAGATACAATACTATGTGAATGGCAAAACGTTTGTTGAATGTCCTTTTTAGGACATTTTAATCAGCCTCTGCATTTATTGACTATTTGTGATTGACTAGGCAGCTTTATGCCAGTAGTTTACCATTGCGTTCATCACACCGTTGAAGTCAACGAAAAACGGCCTGCTTCCAAATCGACTGCAACTGATTTTTAACACTGGACTTGGTGTCTAGGTCAATTCTGAAACAGTGCATCTGACTATTCCCTAAGCCCCAGTGCCGGTTCCGTGAATGTAAGAACATTTAATTACGCAAGTAAACAAACACATAAGGGACCTTTACACTTTCTAAGACCAGTAACCGTCATTTACGAGCCAACAGACCCTCCAGTCTGTTGTTAGGGAGATCTTCCGACTCACCAGCGATCATCACACTAGGTATTTAGTATACACTGTTTTTGGGGAGATCTGCCGACTCACCAGCGATCTTCACACTAGGTATTTAGTATACAATGTTGTTGGGGAGATCTGCAGACTCATCAGCGATCATCACACTAGGTATTTAGTATACAATGTTGTTGGGGAGATCTGCAGACTCACCAGCGATTATCACACTAGGTATTTAGTATTCAATGTTGTTGGGGAGATCTGCCGACTCACCAGCGATCATCACACTAGGTATTTAGTATATAATGTTGTTAGGGAGATCTGCTGACACACCAGCGATCATCACACTAGGTATTTAGTATACAATGTTGTTGGGGAGATCTGCCGACTCACCAGCGATCATCACACTAGGTATTTAGTATACAATGCTGTTGAGGAGATCTGCCGACTGACCAGCGATCATCACACTAGATATTTAGTATGCAATGCTGCTCCCCTGATGTGTCTCCACCTTTCCTTGGTGGGGGGACTTGCGTGTCCCATTGACCCCATGTGCTATGTCGATGGTTGAAAACTACATATCGGACAGCTTATGGGATAGGGGCCAGACTAAGCGAGACACAACCTGCTGCTCTGCAGGTAGACTGAGGATAGCACTCAAAAGTTTAAATCAGGCGCACGAAGGCAGAAGTTCTTGGTCCGGATACATACTCAAATCTCTCTGTCGAGCGTTGTGGCTGAAAGCGTCTAAGCCATAAAGCCTCGGATGTGAGAGCCGGGCCGTTAAACAAAAAATGGAGGTGAGATTCTGAGCACGCTACATGCCCAGTTCAGATACTTGTCCGAAGGCTCTGAGCTGGGGGACATGAGGGATCCCCGGACGAGAGGGCCTGGCCGTTTCTCGCTCACTTCAGCTGAGCCGGCAGCACATGTAGCCTACCTCGTGAGCGAGTACTAAAAGGTAAAAGAAATGCCCCAGTCGAATGAAATGTTAACGAAAACTGTCTGTATCTAACTCATAGAGAGTCTAGACAAAGGTGGAAAAACGTCCCAATAACACGAAATGGAACGCACGACTAGCGAATCCATTGCGTGGCCGAAGTCCAAAGCGAAAGCTTACCTAGTGGATGTCGCCCGCAGACTGACTGTTCCTGGTTTGTGCTTGAGCGACCAGTGGCAAGCGAAATGCCCAACACATGGAAGTGAGGAATTAAAGCAGGCATGAGCAGGACGTGGCAACTCCTCGGGCGAGCCCAGTCTCAGAGTAATATGTATCGGCTCTGCAATTATGTAAGCCTCCTTGGATAGTGAGGGAATGCTCGTGGTCTGCCCCTGCCTTCCCTTGAGGGTTGACCGTGATGTCGTTGACCGTTCTACTTTGACCAGCTGAGATGTGGGTGACACCACAGCAAAGAAACAAGTCTAACGTCTCTCGAAACCCTGGGAATGCAAACCCGTAAAAATGCCTGCTGTAGTCGGATGTGCTGGTCTACGGATGCAAATAAATCAGGCACAACGCAAAAAAAACGTCCGAGTGAAATGTCTTTCGTGCTAGGAACAGCTCTGACTAACTAGTTTTCCGAATAGCTCGTGTCCGGAAAAGCTCTGACTAGCTAGTTTAAGAATGTTCGTTGTGCTCGAAACAGCTCTGACGGGCACAACCACAAGCACATATCCGAATCGAAAACTCGCTGAGTGAATACCGTCTGCAGACTGGTCTGGTCAGTGCGGGAAAGGCTCGTGGTGAACGATATGACCAATATATCAAAGTGAGGAATTAAAGCAGCCATGATCAGGACGTGACGATTCCCTCTGTGAGCCCAGCACCAGGGCGCTATGTGTCAGCTCTGCAACTATGGAAGCCACCCTGGATGGCGGAAAATGTCATGGACTGTCCCTGCCTTCCCTTGAGGGTTGATCGTGAAGCATTCGACCGTTCCAACTTAACAAGCTGGGATGTGGACGGCACCACAAACGTGAGAGTCCCACAGGAATGCTAACCTGTCAAAAATGCACTCTAAAAGCCGGATGTGTTGGCCTAAGGGTTTCGACCCAAGGGTGCGTAACGAGACACACCGCAATCACATCTGAAAAAACACTCCGGATGAACGCAAAGAAGAAGAAGAAGTATACAATGTTGTTGCGGAGATCTGCCGACTCACCAGTTATCATCACACTAGGTATTTAGTATACAATGTTGTTGGGGAGATCTGCCGACTGACCAGCGATCATCACACTAGGTATTTAGTATATTATATTGTTGGGGAGATCTGCCGACTCACCAGCGATTATCACACTAGGTATTTAGTATACAATGTTGTTGGGGAAATATGCAGGTCATATGGGTATAATGTATGTACGTATCCCGCTCGCTCCACCAATTATGTGATGTTGTTTCCCCGAGAAGAGAGTGGGATCAACATGCACATCTTTAAAACTGATTATCTGTTGGGATTATTGACTGACTTTTCGTCTACACTCCTCTCTTCTGTCTTCCCTTCCATATATCTCTTTCTTTCACTCTCTCTCTATTATTCTCTCAACACATACTTCGACAACAGTTCTTTTCCACATTAAATAAAAGATTTAATTTAAAACTATGTCTGGTGTATGGGTGGATATTGTCTGTGTAGTTGCTAGTGTATTCTATTGTTGGTGACAGAATGAACTCAGAATGTCTATCAGCGGTATCTTCTCGCCAGTCATTCTTCACGATTACAGGACATCACATCAAACAGGACAGAGCTCACCCGGGATGATCCGTAGGCTTGAGTCTGATGGTAAATCCGTTAGTGAAATGAAAACAAACTGTTCACCACTGAGTCACCGTATTGCTATAAAAGTCCCGTAAGTTTATGACTGTGCCCAAATCGGTTTCATGATATTAAGTATCCATCATCGAGAAAAAACACCACATTGTCAATGTTCTTCCTATTGTCTATTATGATTATCACTATTGTCTTTGTCTATTCCTTCTACTCTATGTATGCAAGTCGTATGTAGGTTGAAGTCTCTGCTTGCCCCACCTTAACATCTCTTTCTGTTTAGGAGCCCCAGTGGTATATGAGTGTTAGCATACAGTCTTCTGTATTTTACTGGATGTTAGTATTTGTTCATCTGAACAAACTGTTTAGGTTCTTTCTGGATCTAAGTATGTACTTTATTGGTTCAAGTAGAGTATTTTTTCCTTTCTTCTCTAATGTCCCTAGAAACTGGGAACCTGTGGATGAATATAACAAGTCGAGTGGTAAGCGTCCGCCCCTTACTCCTAACTTATGCAAGTGTCCTTCTCCAGCCATAATGACAAGGCTTTCGAAGTCACCATCAGCATAAGACATAAGAATTCACCTCAGTCTAAAACACCCACTAATAATATGTAATGATAAAGGTAATACACGCTCATCTATATTCCTATTCTAAAACTATATTTTAATATACCTTATACACATCTATGTTCCTTTATAGAATTAATGTAGATCCACGAATCGAAATTAATCCGCAGCCAAGCACTTTATCCCATTATAAGGGAGGATATTTCTTTTCATTACAGGACACATAATTCTATCTTCTCGTCCAGTTGGGAATACACACACTAAACTGACAAAGAAAGTGGCTACTCTTTATAGCTCAGTCTATGTCGCATAATCCTTGACATTGCTGGACAAAGCAAATTCAGACTTCATTATCCCTTGTCAGTGGAAAATTTCTGATCTCGAACTTTTCCGTTGTTTAATACAACCAAACCCCATTCTGCTGTCCAGTCTTAGTCGCAAACCTACCTCCAGAACGCAATAGGCTGGTCCATGATACTGTCTGTCTTTGTAGCAAACCAATTTTTCCACTCTACATGTCACCTGTGTTGTAGTCGACTCTCCCGCCTTGACCTACATACACATGCGCTGGTCAATCCGTTGTTTATATCCTTCTGTTTCATTAACCCTTCTCCCACCTGGGTCCGCTGTATACAGTCGTCGATCTGGGAATCACTAACATTCAGCATTTCACGACATAGGCCCCCTCTTAAGAGATTAGACCGCGTCGAATCTTTCTCACTGTAGGTTTGATTCCCATGATCCACAACCCTAGGCTTCTTCCTCTGGATCTGGATGTCTGGATAAGAAATCTGCTCCTACATTCTCCTTTCCCGGGATGTATTCCACTGTGAAGTGGTATGGTTGCAGCAACAATGACCATCTCATCAGTCTGGCGTTTAACTTCTGTGATGTAGCTATTAACATCACGTGTTGATGATATGATTGGATCCTCACATGGCTCATCTCATTATCCAGTAGGCGCTCTAATTGACACCCTACTATACTACTAACGACTGAAACTAGTGTTGGCTCCTCGCTCCTGTACGTCCGGTCGACCTACTTTCGACTTGCGTCAGCGACGGCTCACAAAACAGACGGATTGTCCCATCCTGATTGTAACACTGCTTCCATGTCCTCTTGGTTTCCCCCGGCTTTTCCTCTGGGGATGTTCCGCCTCGTCCTCGTCGGACCGAGTCGTCTTTCCCAAACCTCCTGGGCTTTTGCTTCCAGGACCATCTTGGGCGATATTGTATCTGGTCAGCCAATCTTCGGTTAGAGTCCTGGGTAATTCTCGCCTTTCCCGACGTTACCCACCCCTTCTGAACTTGGTTACCGGTGAAACTTTCACTCTTGTCCTTTCCCTGACTTGTGATTTCCCTCCTCCTGTCGTTGGGTAAATCTGACCTATCACGTACTGTACCATAGGCCCTCCTATGTTGTACTGGCGATCTCTGGTCTTCGTCTGGACTGGTAACTTTTGTCCCAATGGCTGCCATCACCATAAAGTGCGAAGCTTTGCTCCCGGATCTCTCTTCATATTTCCTAATGAGATGTCTAGGGAGATTTTTCTTCTCTTCCCCGATCCGTATTTTGTAGATGTTCTTGGACACCACCTTTTCCACAGGATAAGGTCCTTTCCATCCTACTTGGAGTATATTGGTCTCTGCTGGACCCCACACTTCCACTTTGTCTTCCACTTTAAGAGCTAGTTTCCTCTTAATTCGCTTGTTGGGTGGTGCTTTCTGGCACTCCGAACAAGACTTCACCCACCGGCGTACATCTCCGGTCATTCCTGGCCAGCAATAATGGCCGGATATTTGCTGCAAGGTCTCTCTGACACCCATATGTCGATTCTCGCCTATGATGTGTCCACTCTGAAGAATGTGAGGACGGTGGGTCTCTGGAACCACCCACTGCTCATGCAGGTTATCTCCCCTCCCAGCTCTCCGATAGAGTAGTTGACTCTTCAGAACGTACTGTCCCCGTTCTGGTAGCTCAGCACTTCTTTGCAGCTTCCTGTAGCAAGGACGCAACGTAGTATCCTTCCTCTGGGCAGTATGCAATTCTCCTATCCCTGAGTTGTCGCATAGAGTCTCTGCCTCTTTTTCCTTCCCTTTAGATCCACTGACTACTGTTCCCTTGTGGGTTGGCTGTTTGGGCATCCCCAAAAAGACATATTTCGTGCCAATGATCATTGGGAATAGGGAGTCAGCTAATACCGCCGCAGGAATAATGCCCGTGACGTACCTGGATTTAATCTCCACCTTGGCGATTGGCAGCGTCATGGTAACAGCACTCCTCATTGCCGGCTTTAGCTCTATGGTCTCCCCTGTAAGTTGGTCTGGGCTTACTAAGCTGGCGTCCACCACCGCTTCCCCATCCAAACCTGTATCATAGAGACAAGCAACCTGCTGGCCATTGACTTCAATAAGTTCAACCACAGGTGGTCTCTCTTGGTCCTGAGTGTCTTTCATCTCCTTGACCGTTTCCTTGCCTTCCTCTTTTGATTCCTCGAGGTTGGTTATGCAATTGGCGTGTTTTCCCTTGCATCTGCAGTCCACAGTATTATGTGTTGTCGACTGGCAGTGAGTGTACCATGTTCCCTTCCTAGGTTTCCGTGTGTCCTTTGTGTTCCTTTCTCCTTCGCCAACCTCAGCCTTGTCTGTGATCACCGATGTAGGAATCACTTTGCATGCTGCGAAGTAAGAACTTTTAGGTTTCGATCTGCAGTCTTTTGTGTTGTGGGAGGCCGCCCTACAAAACGAACACCACTTTTCAGACCACTGTCGTTTCGCTTGAGAATTCGAGGTGCTCTGGGTTCCTACCTTCACCTTCTCTGAACTCTCCTCTGTGTGCTTTATATAAGGTTCCACTTTTTCTCCTTCCCAGTTTTTAGGTTTCTTTTTCTCTGGTTTCTCCTGACCTTTGGTTTGTGTACTTAGTTCCTCCGCTTCACCATGTACTTCCACGAATCGTTCCGCCAGCTTATTCACAACATCAATCCGTTCCGCCCCTTGTTCTCCCAAGAAGGTTCTGAGAGGTTTCGACATTTGCTTTCGCATCTGGTCGACCACCATCATCTCTTCGAGACTCTCATAATCCCTCTTGAATTCTGCCAAGTCCATCCATTTCTGGAGATAGGATTTCAGCCTTAGACTGTATGCGGCGAATAGCTCTCCCGGCTCTCGTCTAGACGATCTAAACTTTTTCCGATATGTTTGTGCTGTGACTTCATAATGTTTCATCAAAGCTGCTTTCAATTCCTCGTACTGATTTTCCTGTCCTGGTGGTAGGCGTGTGTAGACCTCGTACCCTGAACCACGTAACGCCTGGGATACTTTAAGAGCCCATCTGGATCTTTCCAGTCCCATAGCGATTGCCATAGCCTCGAACCGATCCAAAAACTGGAATATCTTTTCTTTACTTTCATCATAGACTGCTAAAGGAAACTTCATGGCATGGTAACCCTGTCCAATCATGTGGGTTGCCCCAGGTGAAGATGAACTTCCTTCTGCTGCATCTATTTCACCCTTAGTTTGTGTCTTGAGTTCTAACTCTTTCAAGCGGTATTCATGTTCCATTTCTTGTCTCCTGGCAGTCTGTTCCATTTCCAGTTTCTTGGTCTCCTGTTCCAGTTCCAGTCGCTTGGTCTCCTGTTCCAGTTCCAGTCGCTTGGTCTCCTGTTCCAGTTCCATTCGTTTGGTCTCCACCTCTATTCTTCTCACTTCCAACTCGGCTTTCCGGTCTTCTCTTTCCCCTTTACGAATCTCTCTCTCTCTTTCTTGTATGTAATCAGTTAGCTCGGTACCAGCTAACCCAATTTCCTCCCCGTTGGCTCTCAGTTCTGCTGTAGTTACTTTAGGAGTTGCCATAGTTACAGCAGATAAGTCAGCACGTTGAGTAAAGATCCCTCAAGGCAGAAAAGAAGTACTCACTATACAATTATATTCCACCTAGAACCGATATCATTATCTATATCTATTAATTATTATAAATCTCCAACACCACACAGTACATCACAACCACTCTCTCATCCACAAGAGGAGATATAGGATAAAGACTTATGTAGACGTGTGACCGTGTAACTAGGTATGTAATGTCTTACCACCTATCCACATTCACTCTGTCTGGAACTTTCTCACTGTAAAGTCACCAGCATTAATGAACTGTTTCTACCATAAATGTAATGGCACCATATATCCAATGGACGTCCTTCCATTAAAAGTCATCAATGTATACTTCTTTTTATTCCAATCAGTATGTCCCAACATGCATGTACTCCGCTATGCCTGTGCCAATATGCAGGTCATATGGGTATAATGTATGTACGTATCCCGCTCGCTCCACCAATTATGTGATGTTGTTTCCCCGAGAAGAGAGTGGGATCAACATGCACATCTTTAAAACTGATTATCTGTTGGGATTATTGACTGACTTTTCGTCTACACTCCTCTCTTCTGTCTTCCCTTCCATATATCTCTTTCTTTCACTCTCTCTCTATTATTCTCTCAACACATACTTCGACAACAGTTCTTTTCCACATTAAATAAAAGATTTAATTTAAAACTATGTCTGGTGTATGGGTGGATATTGTCTGTGTAGTTGCTAGTGTATTCTATTGTTGGTGACAGAATGAACTCAGAATGTCTATCAGCGGTATCTTCTCGCCAGTCATTCTTCACGATTACAGGACATCACATCAAACAGGACAGAGCTCACCCGGGATGATCCGTAGGCTTGAGTCTGATGGTAAATCCGTTAGTGAAATGAAAACAAACTGTTCACCACTGAGTCACCGTATTGCTATAAAAGTCCCGTAAGTTTATGACTGTGCCCAAATCGGTTTCATGATATTAAGTATCCATCATCGAGAAAAAACACCACATTGTCAATGTTCTTCCTATTGTCTATTATGATTATCACTATTGTCTTTGTCTATTCCTTCTACTCTATGTATGCAAGTCGTATGTAGGTTGAAGTCTCTGCTTGCCCCACCTTAACATCTCTTTCTGTTTAGGAGCCCCAGTGGTATATGAGTGTTAGCATATAGTCTTCTGTATTTTACTGGATGTTAGTATTTGTTCATCGGAACAAACTGTTTAGGTTCTTTCTGGATCTAAGTATGTACTTTATTGGTTCAAGTAGAGTATTTTTTCCTTTCTTCTCTAATGTCCCTAGAAACTGGGAACCTGTGGATGAATATAACAAGTCGAGTGGTAAGCGTCCGCCCCTTACTCCTAACTTATGCAAGTGTCCTTCTCCAGCCATAATGACAAGGCTTTCGAAGTCACCATCAGCATAAGACATAAGAATTCACCTCAGTCTAAAACACCCACTAATAATATGTAATGATAAAGGTAATACACGCTCATCTATATTCCTATTCTAAAACTATATTTTAATATACCTTATACACATCTATGTTCCTTTATAGAATTAATGTAGATCCACGAATCGAAATTAATCCGCAGCCAAGCACTTTATCCCATTATAAGGGAGGATATTTCTTTTCATTACAGGACACCTAATTCTATCTTCTCGTCCAGTTGGGAATACACACACTAAACTGACAAAGAAAGTGGCTACTCTTTATAGCTCAGTCTATGTCGCATAATCCTTGACATTGCTGGACAAAGCAAATTCAGACTTCATTATCCCTTGTCAGTGGAAAATTTCTGATCTCGAACTTTTCCGTTGTTTAATACAACCAAACCCCATTCTGCTGTCCAGTCTTAGTCGCAAACCTACCTCCAGAACGCAATAGGCTGGTCCATGATACTGTCTGTCTTTGTAGCAAACCAATTTTTCCACTCTACATGTCACCTGTGTTGTAGTCGACTCTCCCGCCTTGACCTACATACACATGCGCTGGTCAATCCGTTGTTTATATCCTTCTGTTTCATTAACCCTTCTCCCACCTGGGTCCGCTGTATACAGTCGTCGATCTGGGAATCACTAACATTCAGCATTTCACGACAGATCTGCCGACTCACCAGCGATTATCACACTAGGTATTTAGTATACAATGTTGTTGGGGAGATCTGCCGACTCACCAGCGATCATCACACTAGGTATTTAGTATATAATGTTGTTAGGGAGATCTGCCGACTCACCAGAGATCATCACACTAGGTATTTAGTTTTCAATGTTGTTGGGGAGATCTGCCGACTCACCAGCGATCATCACACTAGGTATTTAGTATATAATGTTGTTAGGGAGATCTGCTGACTCACCAGCGATCATCACACTAGGTATTTAGTATACAATGTTGTTGGGGAGATCTGCCGACTCACCAGCGATCATCACACTAGGTATTTAGTATACAATGCTGTTGAGGAGATCTGCCGACTGACCAGCGGTAATCACACTGGATATTTAGTATACAATGCTGCTCCCCTGATGTGTCTCCACCTTGCCGTGGTGCGCGAGCTTGCGTGTCCCATTGACCCCATGTGCTATGTCGATGGTTGAAAACTACATATCGGACAGCTTATGGGATAGGGGCCAGACTAAGCGAGACACAACCTGCTGCTCTGCAGTTAGACTGAGGATAGCACTCAAAAGTTTAAATCAGGCGCACGAAGGCAGAAGTTCTTGGTCCGGATACATACTCAAATCTCTCTGTCGAGCGTTGTGGCTGAAAGCGTCTAAGCCATAAAGCCTCGGATGTGAGAGCCGGGCCGTTAAACAAAAAATGGAGGTGAGATTCTGAGCACGCTACATGCCCAGTTCAGATACTTGTCCGAAGGCTCTGAGCTGGGGGACATGAGGGATCCCCGGACGAGAGGGCCTGGCCGTTTCTCGCTCACTTCAGCTGAGCCGGCAGCACATGTAGCCTACCTCGTGAGCGAGTACTAAAAGGTAAAAGAAGTGCCCCAGTCGAATGAAATGTTAACGAAAACTGTCTGTATCTAACTCATAGAGAGTCTAGACAAAGGTGGAAAAACGTCCCAATAACACGAAATGGAACGCACGACTAGCGAATCCATTGCGTGGCCGAAGTCCAAAGCGAAAGCTTACCTAGTGGATGTCGCCCGCAGACTGACTGTTCCTGGTTTGTGCTTGAGCGACCAGTGGCAAGCGAAATGCCCAACACATGGAAGTGAGGAATTAAAGCAGGCATGAGCAGGACGTGGCAACTCCTCGGGCGAGCCCAGTCTCAGAGTAATATGTATCGGCTCTGCAATTATGTAAGCCTCCTTGGATAGTGAGGGAATGCTCGTGGTCTGCCCCTGCCTTCCCTTGAGGGTTGACCGTGATGTCGTTGACCGTTCTACTTTGGCCAGCTGAGATGTGGGTGACACCACAGCAAAGAAACAAGTCTAACGTCTCTCGAAACCCTGGGAATGCAAACCCGTAAAAATGACTGCTGTAGTCGGATGTGCTGGTCTACGGATGCAAATAAATCAGGCACAACGCAAAAAAAAAACGTCCGAGTGAAATGTCTTTCGTGCTAGGAACAGCTCTGACTAACTAGTTTTCCGAATAGCTCGTGTCCGGAAAAGCTCTGACTACCTAGTTTAAGAATGTTCGTTGTGCTCGAAACAGCTCTGACGGGCACAGCCACAAGAACATATCCGAATCGAAAACTCGCTGAGTGAATACCGTCTGCAGACTGGTCTGGTCAGTGCGGGAAAGGCTCGTGGTGAACGATATGACCAATATATCAAAGTGAGGAATTAAAGCAGCCATGATCAGGACGTGACGATTCCCTCTGTGAGCCCAGCACCAGGGCGCTATGTGTCAGCTCTGCAACTATGGAAGCCACCCTGGATGGCGGAAAATGTCATGGACTGTCCCTGCCTTCCCTTGAGGGTTGATCGTGAAGCATTCGACCGTTCCAACTTGACAAGCTGGGATGTGGACGGCACCACAAACGTGAGAGTCCCACAGGAATGCTAACCTGTCAAAAATGCACTCTAAAAGCCGGATGTGTTGGCCTAAGGGTTTCGACCCAAGGGTGCGTAACGAGACACACCGCAATCACATCTGAAAAAACATTCCGGATGAACGCAAAGAAGAAGAAGAAGTATACAATGTTGTTGCGGAGATCTGCCGACTCACCAGTTATCATCACACTAGGTATTTAGTATACAATGTTGTTGGGGAGATCTGCCGACTGACCAGCGATCATCACACTAGGTATTTAGTATACAATATTGTTGCGGAGATCTGCCGACTCACCAGTTATCATCACACTAGGTATTTAGTATACAATGTTGTTGGGGAGATCTGCCGACTGACCAGCGATCATCACACTAGGTATTTAGTATACAATATTGTTGGGGAGATCTGCCGACTCACCAGCGATTATCACACTAGGTATTTAGTATACAATGTTGTTGGGGAGATCTGCCGACTCACCAGCGATCATCACACTAGGTATTTAGTATATAATGTTGTTAGGGAGATCTGCCGACTCACCAGAGATCATCAAACTAGGTATTTAGTTTTCAATGTTGTTGGGGAGATCTGCCGACTCACCAGCGATCATCACACTAGGTATTTAGTATATAATGTTGTTAGGGAGATCTGCTGACTCACCAGCGATTATCACACTAGGTATTTAGTATACAATGTTGTTGGGGAGATCTGCCGACTCACCAGCGATCATCACACTAGGTATTTAGTTTTCAATGTTGTTGGGGAGATCTGCCGACTCACCAGCGATCATCACACTAGGTATTTAGTATATAATGTTGTTAGGGAGATCTGCTGACTCACCAGCGATCATCACACTAGGTATTTAGTATACAATGTTGTTGGGGAGATCTGCCGACTCACCAGCGATCATCACACTAGGTATTTAGTATACAATGCTGTTGAGGAGATCTGCCGACTGACCAACGGTAATCACACTGGATATTTAGTATACAATGCTGCTCCCCTGATGTGTCTCCACCTTGCCGTGGTGGGGGTGCTTGCGTGTCCCATTGACCCCATGTGCTATGTCGATGGTTGAAAACTACATATCGGACAGCTTATGGGATAGGGGCCAGACTAAGCGAGACACAACCTGCTGCTCTGCAGGTAGACTGAGGATAGCACTGAAAAGTTTAAATCAGGCGCACGAAGGCAGAAGTTCTTGGTCCGGATACATACTCAAATCTCTCTGTCGAGCGTTGTGGCTGAAAGCGTCTAAGCCATAAAGCCTCGGATGTGAGAGCTTGGCCGTTACCCACCTACCGAAAGATGGAGGTGAGATTCTGAGCACGCTACATGCCCAGTTTAGATACTTGTCCGAAGGCTCTCAGCTGGAGGACATGAGGGATCCCCGGACGAGAGGGCCTGGCCGTTTCTGGCTCACTTCAGCTGAGCCGGCAGCACATGTAGCCTACCTCGTGAGCGAGTACTTAAAGGTAAAAGAAGTGCCCCAGTCGAATGAAATGTTTACGAAAACTGTCTGTATCTAACTCATAGAGAGTCTAGACAAAGGTGGAAAAAAGTCCCAATAACATGAAATGGAACGCACGGCTAGCGAATCCATTGCGTGGCCGAAGTCCAAAGCGAAAGCTTACCTAGTAATGAGTAGTAGGTAATGTTGGAAACGAGTCGCTTTGAGCAATGAGCAATGAGATATATCTCATGTCTCATTCTAGTCTCATGTCTCGTCTATGCCTCATGGCTCGTGGTGGGTGGGTTGTGGTCTGCCTCATGCCTTCTAGCTCCTTCCTGCTTTTTTAAGTGTCAGCTGTCGTTTTTAATCAGAGCATCGGGGTTAACAATGGAAAGATCAATTGAACTAGGTGGGCAGGTTACGTGAAGATGAGCTCGATAACAATGGCGCCATGTTTGCTAATTGATTCAGAATATGTCAGCCGGTGTAATGCATTAATTAGCTTCCCGTTTGTATAGACGACATAAGAGGTGTCAGGTGGTCGACAAACAAGCGGAGTCGGGCGGGGTGGTAAACTGGGTGCAGTGTCGGGATGCAGGGTAGTGAGCAGGGTCGGTCGGACCAGGTAGGTTCAAATCCTACTGGGTGGTGGGGTAGTGTAGCAGTGGGTGAGTGTGTAACGAAGCTAGGTGGTATAATTGGTGGTTCAAATCAGGCCCCTGGTGGCTAACTATACCCAACATAGGCCCCGGAGGTTCGAAGCCAGCGGTATCGCTTTGCATTATCCTCAGAAACCTAAGTTCCACAGCCAGCAGATTCAGTGTGACTGCTCAGTGTCTTCACATTCATACAAAACTACTGGTTCTATGTAACAGCGCAACACTCTTTTTCTTGTAACAATTGCCATCTTTTTACTGGTCAATATGTTTTTTTCAACTTCGCCATGGCGATTAGCTTCCTGTTTGTATAGACGGCACAACAAACTGGGCATCCACCATGATCTTTATCATATAACAGCTGTGGCAACACTCGGCAAAATTAAACAAGGAAATATGGTAATGAAACTGTCCGAAAGATCAACTGAACTAGGTGGGTAGGCTCAGTAAAGATGAGTTCGATAACGGTGGCGGCAGGTTTGCTAATTAATTCAGAAGATGTGACCAGTTGTAGAATCCTTCCTTGTCTTCACATTTGTATGGTAACACCGTCGCATTGGAGATGCGCGTGATAAAGCTGTCAGCCATGGTAAAGAAAAAAAAAATTATCTTCCCGTTTGTATAGACGTACACAAGCTAGTTGGTACCATAGGCCCCCTCATAGGGAGGTGATAGGTTCGAAACTCGATTATTTATCGTTGGTAAGTGTATGGGGTGCGTAGATGGGCATAGGGGAAGTGGTGGGATATCACCAGTGTGTAACTGGGGTGTCTCTTGGGTGCCCTACCATCCAACAGGTTCGGATCTCACTGTGTGGTGGGGTAGTGTGGCAGTGGTCGAGTGTGTAACGGGGATAGGTGGTGCCGTAGGCATCGTTTGAGAGTCGATTCACGCCGCGGTTCGATAAGGATGTGTACCCTAGGCGGCTCTTTTTAAGCATATACTAAGCCGTAAATGTATACCAACGGTGTCTAGTTGCTGCCATAGCGCTTGACAGGTTCGAAACCTACGGTGTGGTGGAGTAGTGTAGTAGTAGTCGAGTGTGTAACGGAGCTAAATGGTATCATTGGCGGTTCGAATCACGCCCCTGGTCGCTAACTATAGCCAACATAGGCCCCTGATGTTCGATTCCAGCGGTATCGCTTTGCTTTTTTCTCAAAAAACTAAGTTCCACAGCCAGCAGATTCAGCCGTACTGTTCAATGTCTTCACATTCATACAAAAGTACAGATTCTATGTAGCGCCGCAACACTCTTTTTCACGTAGCAATTGCCATCTTTTTGCTGGTCGTTATGTTTTTCAACTTGCAAAAGGTTATCTTCGCCACGGCGATTCTTGTGCTAAGCTCTTCAAGGCATCTCCCATCAGTTGTTATGAATGTTCCGAGATACTTGTATCTATCTACTCACTTGTTTCAGAATATTCCCATTTACATGTATATTACATCGTGGTATTTCGTTCTTTATAGTAACAATCATAACCCGTGTCGTTTTATAATTTAATTCTAACCCTAGTTGTTCACAGTGTACAACAACCACCTCTACTAAATATTGCAGATCCTACGCAGTGTCTGTTGATTACATAAATTATATGAAGGCAGTTTACAAGTTAAATTAGATCAAGCCATTTTATTACAGAAATTAAATGAAGACATTTGACTAGAAATATTTAATAAAGCTACGAAAAAAACAGAGATCTGCCGCTATGAGAAAATCAAATAAGTATGTTAATATCAGTTCCTGTGAACATATTTAGCAGAATTATTCTGAATTGTATATGCATATTTAGCTTTAAGGTGAAATCAATACTGCTGTACCGGTCGGAAACAAGAAGAACGACTAAAACAACTACTAATAAACAACAAACATTCATTAACTGGTGCCCATGTAGTTCATCCTTGGCGTTCATGTCTCATTCAACAATTAGTATAATGTCTGAAGTCAAATTTGCGGCTTCAAAATATGTGTTCATAGCATATTTATATATGAAGATATATATTCAAGGTAATTTTAAAGGACAAATTTCCTCATGTCACACGCTTCAAAAGACATATTTCGCTCAAACTTAAACAATAAGAGTGGAAAAGAGTATGTTGTAGATACTGTTTTTTTTCCTTTGTTTCTAGTGGGACTTAATCATTTGTTGTTCTATCTAGGCATGGTATGTATATTTTCACCACATCTTCACTGATGTTTTTCAGCTTGTCTGCTCATTGCCCACGCTTCACAGGCATACAAAAGTACAGATTGTATGAAAGACAGAGACAATTTGCAGCTATTATTAAACAAAATGACAAATCGGAGGTCAGCTAATATGTAAGTATTTGTAAATAAGGATACACAACGATGTCTATTATATAACGATAACAAAGGTATTTAGTTGTAGAAAACTACCGTGCCTCCCACGCAAACAGCGGTAGGCTAGTGACTATGTTTAGATTAGCTGTGATGGTACCAGCTGGAGATATTAATCAGCTACCTGGTACCCAGTGAGAAACGATAAAACTACTTTTATCGTTTCTTTACTTATTCAGTCTCTCGGTAGAGATTTGTTCGCAGCAGACGAGCAAATCTCCGGCGGGCCTATTCTCGCTGGTCGCGAGATCCGCACAGTGGAAGTATGGGAGATTTGCTTGCAAATAGACAGGCAATATCTCCTGCGGTAGCTATGGCGGACCTATTCCCGCTGGTCGCGGGGACCGCTATAAGTCAGGTGGGGAGTCTGACGATAGTGCACGCTTTACACAGGTCCGGACACTTGTGATTGACAGATGTGCGCGCCCTCATGGTCCGGGCTCGTACGAGGCCCTCACCTGTGGGACATGGCTGAACGTCTCTAAGCCGTGTCCCTTGGGTGTCAGGGTCTGGCCATAACTCGCCACCGGCTCGTGGTGGTGAGGTCTCGGTGGATTGACGCTGAGCCGCCAGCGTCTGCAGCCTACCTTGTGCCAGACGTATTGGTTACCCATTCCTCTGGAATACACAAGACTAGGCCGAGAGAGGGGTCATGTCGTTTGGGCATCACATGATCTCTGAAGCTCTGCCCAGACATTGTGATGGAATAGTGGCCACATTCCACTCACATACTTTAGTCTGTCAAGACTGAAAGGTGTCTACTACTACTACCCAGTGAAGATGACACGATAAACGAGGCGGTATAGGTCGCGTGGCCCTCAACAAAACCAACAATGAAAAAAAAATGGTAATGAAACGTTGCGTCGCCGCGAAGCATTATTTTAGAAACCAAAGATTACAATCGATCTGAGAGGCTAATAATAGACAGTCTAAGTCTACCAGAAAGAGGTGTCTTATACACTGGGTACCAACGACAGATAGCTGGTCAAGAAGAAGCAATGCGCATATACACAGTATATAAAGTTATGCCTAAATAAACCTTAGTTTAAAGAATTCAAGTACATTATTACAAGTTAAATTACATAATAAAACAAATACAGTGATATGTATACAATTATAAAAACAAAAAAAACCAAAAAAAAAACCACCATTGTTACATTAGCAAATAAGTGAAAAACACAACGGTATGAATACATTGGTGTATTAGTTACATACAAATGGTACACACAACATGCCCTTATGTCAGCGTAATGGCCTAACTGTTAAATCACGTGACCGCTATCTGTTCTATATCGCGACCAAAATACACTGATCGCCTCTCACGTCAGCGTAACAGACTAACACTTAAACCAAGCGCCCACTATCTATTCTATATTGTTGCCAACAATTATGTGCATGCTGCCATCCTTTGATGTGAGTCTGATTGATGAAGCCTGTCAGGAAACAACCATAGAGACATAGTAAAAGTGTAGGAAAAATACAACTCCAAGCGTATTGACTCTCGGTGTATCGTTATTCACATAACGTTTCCTGTTTCCTGCTCCAGTCTATTGTTGTAAAATCTTACCAAGGTGGACATTGTGGACGAAATCTACATGAGTGAAGTAGGATAGACACGGTTGTCATATGTGTCTTATAGGGCTTGGTCATTGGTTTTTTAAAACTTATCGATGGAAGAGAAGGACCCTTACACTACAAACAGAATAAACATTTACATTAATAATACCCATAACAAACATATGACCATCTACACTAGCTGTGACACAAGTGACAGTCTGCTTAGAGAAAACAGCGAATTTTCAACGAAAACATAGTCTGCGTGTTATCTCCTTGGAAACGTAAATCTGGTTATATTTAAATCACCCTATGCACTCATGTCTCCCATGAAAACTAGCGTAATGTCTGAAGAAGTCAAATTTGAGGCTTCAAAATATGTTTTCGTAGTATATGTATATATGAAGATATATACATGTGTTTTCTAACAACAAATTTCCGCATGCCGCGCTTTACATCCATACACAAGTATAGGTTCTATGAATGACACAACACCTACAAGTTGCTAACATTGGCACCGAGTTACCAACAGCATTTCTGTCTAGAGTCAATACCACACGACAAGACAATGCTTTTTCGGCCTCTGATTGAGGACAATAGATATAAACATAATTATGCAATGACCTCTTTACCACAATACCGAGAAAGTTAAAAATATCATTTTAAATACGCTGACGGCCATAGTAACACAACCAGTTAATTCTGCTTGCTCACTTTGTGTAATACCCACACCTACTATAGATTGCAGAAAATACTCATTTCTACAACCAAGGTGAAAAATATCGGTCAAACTTATAAATGTCTCGTCCGAATTCATAAAAAGAAGGAAATAATGTTAGCCAAATGTGAAAAATATCGGTCAAACTTATAAATGTCTCATCCAAACTTATGAAAAAATAGGAAAATTTGTTAACCTAAGGAGAAAAAATATTGACCCTGTAAAGAAACATTTACAGCAAACTTATAAACATTAGGAAAATTTGTTAACCTAATGAGAAAAACAAAATATCGACATAGAGAGCAATATTTCATCTAATCTTATAAACAGTAGGAAAATTTGTCAACCGAAATGGGAAAAAGGTCGGTCAAATACATAAATATCTCAACAAATTATAAAAAGTAGGAAATAATAGGGGCCAAGTAAAAAATAGCTTACCCACATTTATAAAAGGTAGGAAAATGTGTTAGCCAAAAGGGGAAAATATTGATCAAACTAAGAAACATGTCGACCGAACTAGGAAAATAAGTGAACTAAAGTAATAAAAATGTTGGGTAAATACAGAAATATGTTGACCAAACTTAAAATATCGCTGCTAAACTTATGAATACTAGGAAACTTTGTTAAACAAATGTGAAACAATATCGACCAAACTTATAAAAATCTCCGCCAAAATTACGAAAAGTAGGAAACTTTGTTAACCAAAGTTGAAACTATATCGGTCAAACTTATAAATGACTCGTCCGAATTCATAAAAAGTAGGAAATAATGTTAACCAAAAGGGGCAAAATATTGACCAAGTAAAGAAATGTCTCGTCCAAAATTGTTAAAAGTAGGACAAATTTGTTAACCAAAGGTGAAAAAAGATCGGCCAAACAGATAAATATTTCTACTAAACTTAAAAACAGTAGGAAAAATGTTTCTTCTATAGTTATGTCAAACGTGTCTTGATCTTTTATTTGAAAAGACATTTCACAATACATAATCAGCAACGTCAGCACATTCCCTCTTTTACATTACTGAAAGCTTCAACTTATCATTCCAGCGTTTCTGTTTAAGAACCACTTATACAGACTAATCACTCATCACTCCATACTCTTGATTTTTTTCTTTATAACACAAAGTGTCTCTGTCTTTCATAGATAGCTTCACAACTTTTCCATGTCACAGCACCAAGAGCTCCAAACCTTCGTTGTACATGAGCTTCAACGACATAGTAATAACAACATTTAAGGCAATGCAGTCTATGGCTCCACTTGGGATAGTTTCGATGTCATCTGAGTATTCGTCAGCAAAGATCCATTTCCCATAACTGATATCTTCAACTTTCCATACCACAATGTCTGCTATACTACTCTTCGATTGTTCCAGCTCTCAATACTGCAGGTGTTTTCTAGAAGTCTAGTGAAAATATCATTTCTCACTTTTTCCACCTCTATTTCAGTGTGTCATTTCACAACCAACCAACAGTGTCTGTTACGAGGTCGGTCTTTCTTAATACAACATCTGCCCTATTGACCCATTGAATACCAGCGAATACATTTTCTAACCAATTTTCAACGTTTCATACCACTTAACACTAACATTCTCTTTGCTTACAACACAACCGGTTTTCTGCTGACTGGGTAAATTTCCCAACCTACTGGAGATAAATCGACTGTCCCCTATCCGACAAGACCCTTTATTAGACAATGACTATGAGCATCAACCAGGATGGACACTGCTAAAAAGGATACCAATAACAAACGATATTCTTTACAGATGGCTATAGAATTATGATGCTATTCAGTGTTACAATGAGAAGAATAAGGAAGACAATAAAGGTTGAAAAGAGGTGACGAGTAGTAAGGATGTATGGAAGGAAAAGAGACACAATAGGCAGGATATATATTAAGAACACCAATAGATAGATCAAAATAGAAGAGAAAAGGCTTAATCAAGTGGATAATTTTATATACTTGAGGTCATTTATAACCTCAGATGGTAGGTACACAATAGAGCTTAAGAGCAGAATACGGCCAACAAAAGAGGTATTTCAGAAAATGAAACATATCTTAGGTGATAAGTCACTATCATTGAAGGAACAAATAAATAAACTTTCAACAATAAAATTACAAAAATTAAAAATTAATTTTCGACAATAAAATTTAACAATTAAATTCCTACCAGAAACATTCAAATTAGAAACAATAAAGAGAAATTTACTGTATAAATTTTATTGTCGAAAATTAATTTTTAATTTTTGTAATTTTATTGTTGAAAGTTTATTTATTTGTTCCTTCAATGATAGTGACTTATCACCTAAGATATGTTTCATTTTCTGAAATACCTCTTTTGTTGGCCGTATTCTGCTCTTAAGCTCTATTGTGTACCTACCATCTGAGGTTATAAATGACCTCAAGTATATAAAATTATCCACTTGATTAAGCCTTTTCTCTTCTATTTTGATCTATCTATTGGTGTTCTTAATATATATCCTGCCTATTGTGTCTCTTTTCCTTCCATACATCCTTACTACTCGTCACCTCTTTTCAACCTTTATTGTCTTCCTTATTCTTCTCATTGTAACACTGAATAGCATCATAATTCTATAGCCATCTGTAAAGAATATCGTTTGTTATTGGTATCCTTTTTAGCAGTGTCCATCCTGGTTGATGCTCATAGTCATTGTCTAATAAAGGGTCTTGTCGGATAGGGGACAGTCGATTTATCTCCAGTAGGTTGGGAAATTTACCCAGTCAGCAGAAAACCGGTTGTGTTGTAAGCAAAGAGAATGTTAGTGTTAAGTGGTATGAAACGTTGAAAATTGGTTAGAAAATGTATTCGCTGGTATTCAATGGGTCAATAGGGCAGATGTTGTATTAAGAAAGACCGACCTCGTAACAGACACTGTTGGTTGGTTGTGAAATGACACACTGAAATAGAGGTGGAAAAAGTGAGAAATGATATTTTCACTAGACTTCTAGAAAACACCTGCAGTATTGAGAGCTGGAACAATCGAAGAGTAGTATAGCAGACATTGTGGTATGGAAAGTTGAAGATATCAGTTATGGGAAATGGATCTTTGCTGACGAATACTCAGATGACATCGAAACTATCCCAAGTGGAGCCATAGACTGCATTGCCTTAAATGTTGTTATTACTATGTCGTTGAAGCTCATGTACAACGAAGGTTTGGAGCTCTTGGTGCTGTGACATGGAAAAGTTGTGAAGCTATCTATGAAAGACAGAGACACTTTGTGTTATAAAGAAAAAAATCAAGAGTATGGAGTGATGAGTGATTAGTCTGTATAAGTGGTTCTTAAACAGAAACGCTGGAATGATAAGTTGAAGCTTTCAGTAATGTAAAAGAGGGAATGTGCTGACGTTGCTGATTATGTATTGTGAAATGTCTTTTCAAATAAAAGATCAAGACACGTTTGACATAACTATAGAAGAAACATTTTTCCTACTGTTTTTAAGTTTAGTAGAAATATTTATCTGTTTGGCCGATCTTTTTTCACCTTTGGTTAACAAATTTGTCCTACTTTTAACAATTTTGGACGAGACATTTCTTTACTTGGTCAATATTTTGCCCCTTTTGGTTAACATTATTTCCTACTTTTTATGAATTCGGACGAGTCATTTATAAGTTTGACCGATATAGTTTCAACTTTGGTTAACAAAGTTTCCTACTTTTCGTAATTTTGGCGGAGATTTTTATAAGTTTGGTCGATATTGTTTCACATTTGTTTAACAAAGTTTCCTAGTATTCATAAGTTTAGCAGCGATATTTTAAGTTTGGTCAACATATTTCTGTATTTACCCAACATTTTTATTACTTTGGTTCACTTATTTTCCTAGTTCGGTCGACATGTTTCTTAGTTTGATCAATATTTTCCCCTTTTGGCTAACACATTTTCCTACCTTTTATAAATGTGGGTAAGCTATTTTTTACTTGGCCCCTATTATTTCCTACGTTTTATAATTTGTTGAGATATTTATGTATTTGACCGACCTTTTTCCCATTTCGGTTGACAAATTTTCCTACTGTTTATAAGATTAGATGAAATATTGCTCTCTATGTCGATATTTTGTTTTTCTCATTAGGTTAACAAATTTTCCTAATGTTTATAAGTTTGCTGTAAATGTTTCTTTACAGGGTCAATATTTTTTCTCCTTAGGTTAACAAATTTTCCTATTTTTTTTCATAAGTTTGGATGAGACATTTATAAGTTTGACCGATATTTTTCACATTTGGCTAACATTATTTCCTTCTTTTTATGAATTCGGACGAGACATTTATAAGTTTGACCGATATTTTTCACCTTGGTTGTAGAAATGAGTATTTTCTGCAATCTATAGTAGGTGTGGGTATTACACAAAGTGAGCAAGCAGAATTAACTGGTTGTGTTACTATGGCCGTCAGCGTATTTAAAATGATATTTTTAACTTTCTCGGTATTGTGGTAAAGAGGTCATTGCATAATTATGTTTATATCTATTGTCCTCAATCAGAGGCCGAAAAAGCATTGTCTTGTCGTGTGGTATTGACTCTAGACAGAAATGCTGTTGGTAACTCGGTGCCAATGTTAGCAACTTGTAGGTGTTGTGTCATTCATAGAACCTATACTTGTGTATGGATGTAAAGCGCGGCATGCGGAAATTTGTTGTTAGAAAACACATGTATATATCTTCATATATACATATACTACGAAAACATATTTTGAAGCCTCAAATTTGACTTCTTCAGACATTACGCTAGTTTTCATGGGAGACATGAGTGCATAGGGTGATTTAAATATAACCAGATTTACGTTTCCAAGGAGATAACACGCAGACTATGTTTTCGTTGAAAATTCGCTGTTTTCTCTAAGCAGACTGTCACTTGTGTCACAGCTAGTGTAGATGGTCATGTGTTTGTTATGGGTATTATTAATGTAAATGTTTATTCTGTTTGTAGTGTAAGGGTCCTTCTCTTCCATCGATAAGTTTTAAAAAACCAATGACCAAGCCCTATAAGACACATATGACAACCGTGTCTATCCTACTTCACTCATGTAGATTTCGTCCACAATGTCCACCGTGGTAAGATTTTACAACAATAGACTGGAGCGGGAAACAGGAAACGTTATGTGAATAACGATACACCGAGAGTCAATACGCTTGGAGTTGTATTTTTCCTACACTTTTACTATGTCTCTATGGTTGTTTCCTGACAGGCTTCATCAATCAGACTCACATCAAAGGATGGCAGCATGCACATAATTGTTGGCAACAATATAGAATAGATAGTGGGGGCTTGGTTTAAGTGTTAGTCTGTTACGCTGACGTGAGGGGCGATCAGTGTATTTTGGTCGCGATATAGAACAGATAGCGGTCACGTGATTTAACAGTTAGGCCATTACGCTGACATAAGGGCATGTTGTGTGTACCATTTGTATGTAACTAATACACCAATGTATTCATACCGTTGTGTTTTTCACTTATTTGCTAATGTAACAATGGTGGGTTTTTTTTCTTTTTGTTTTTATAATTGTATACATATCACTGTATTTGTTTTATTATGTAATTTAACTTGTAATAATGTAATTGAATTCTTTAATCTAAGGTTTATTTAGGCATAACTTTATATACTGTGTATATGCGCATTGCTTCTTCTTGACCAGCTATCTGTCGTTGGTACCCAGTGTATAAGACACCTCTTTCTGGTAGACTTAGACTGTCTATTATTAGCCTCTCAGATCGATTGTAATCTTTGGTTTCTAAAATAATGCTTCGCGGCGACGCAACGTTTCATTACCATTTTTTTTTTTCATTGTTGGTTTTGTTGAGGGCCACGCGACCTATACCGCCTCGTTTATCGTGTCATCTTCACTGGGTACCAGGTAGCTGATTAATATCTCCAGCTGGTACCATCACAGCTAATCTAAACATAGTCACTAGCCTACCGCCGTTTGCCTGGGAGGCACGGTAGTTTTCTACAACTAAATACCTTTGTTATCGTTATATAATAGACATCGTTGTGTATCCTTATTTACAAATACTTACATATTAGCTGACCTCCGATTTGTAATTTTGTTTAATAATAGCTGCAAATTGTCTCTGTCTTTCATAGAATCTGTACTTTTGTATGCCTGTGAAGCGTGGGCAATGAGCAGACAAGCTGAAAAACATCAGTGAAGATGTGGTGAAAATATACATACCATGCCCAGATAGAACAACAAATGATTAAGTCCCACTAGAAACAAAGGAAAAAAACAGTATCTACAACATACTCTTTTCCACTCTTAATGTTTAAGTTTGAGCGAAATATGTCTTTTGAAGCGTGTGACATGAGGAAATTTGTCCTTTAAAATTACCTTGAATATATATCTTCATATATAAATATGCTATGAACACATATTTTGAAGCCGCAAATTTGACTTCAGACATTATACTAATTGTTGAATGAGACATGAACGCCAAGGATGAACTACATGGGCACCAGTTAATGAATGTTTGTTGTTTATTAGTAGTTGTTTTAGTCGTTCTTCTTGTTTCCGACCGGTACAGCAGTATTGATTTCACCTTAAAGCTAAATATGCATATACAATTCAGAATAATTCTGCTAAATATGTTCACAGGAACTGATATTAACATACTTATTTGATTTTCTCATAGCGGCAGATCTCTGTTTTTTCGTAGCTTTATTAAATATTTCTAGTCAAATGTCTTCATTTAATTTCTGTAATAAAATGTCTTGATCTAATTTAACTTGTAAACTGCCTTCATATAATTTATGTAATCAACAGACACTGCGTAGGATCTGCAATATTTAGTAGAGGTGGTTGTTGTACACTGTGAACAACTAGGGTTAGAATTAAATTATAAAACGACACGGGTTATGATTGTTACTATAAAGAACGAAATACCACGATGTAATATACATGTAAATGGGAATATTCTGAAACAAGTGAGTAGATAGATACAAGTATCTCGGAACATTCATAACAACTGATGGGAGATGCCTTGAAGAGCTTAGCACAAGAATCGCCGTGGCGAAGATAACCTTTTGCAAGTTGAAAAACATAACGACCAGCAAAAAGATGGCAATTGCTACGTGAAAAAGAGTGTTGCGGCGCTACATAGAATCTGTACTTTTGTATGAATGTGAAGACATTGAACAGTACGGCTGAATCTGCTGGCTGTGGAACTTAGTTTTTTGAGAAAAAAGCAAAGCGATACCGCTGGAATCGAACATCAGGGGCCTATGTTGGCTATAGTTAGCGACCAGGGGCGTGATTCGAACCGCCAATGATACCATTTAGCTCCGTTACACACTCGACTACTACTACACTACTCCACCACACCGTAGGTTTCGAACCTGTCAAGCGCTATGGCAGCAACTAGACACCGTTGGTATACATTTACGGCTTAGTATATGCTTAAAAAGAGCCGCCTAGGGTACACATCCTTATCGAACCGCGGCGTGAATCGACTCTCAAACGATGCCTACGGCACCACCTATCCCCGTTACACACTCGACCACTGCCACACTACCCCACCACACAGTGAGATCCGAACCTGTTGGATGGTAGGGCACCCAAGAGACACCCCAGTTACACACTGGTGATATCCCACCACATCCCCTATGCCCATCTACGCACCCCATACACTTACCAACGATAAATAATCGAGTTTCGAACCTATCACCTCCCTATGAGGGGGCCTATGGTACCAACTAGCTTGTGTACGTCTATACAAACGGGAAGATAATTTTTTTTTTCTTTACCATGGCTGACAGCTTTATCACGCGCATCTCCAATGCGACGGTGTTACCATACAAATGTGAAGACAAGGAAGGGGTCTACAACTGGTCACATCTTCTGAATCAATTAGCAAACCTGCCGCCGCCGTTATCGAACTCATCTTTACTGAGCCTACCCACCTAGTTCAGTTGATCTTTCGCACAGTTTCATTACCATATTTCCTTGTTTAATTTTGCCGAGTGTTGCCACAGCTGTTATATGATAAAGATCATGGTGGATGCCCAGTTTGTTGTGCCGTCTATACAAACAGGAAGCTAATCGCCATGGCGAAGTTGGAAAAACATATTGACCAGTAAAAAGATGGCAATTGTTACAAGAAAAAGAGTGTTGCGCTGTTACATAGAACCAGTAGTTTTGTATGAATGTGAAGACAATGAGCAGTCACACTGAATCTGCTGGCTGTGGAACTTAGGTTTCTGAGGATAATGCAAAGCGATACCGCTGGCTTCGAACCTCCGGGGCCTATGTTGGGTATAGTTAGCCACCAGGGGCCTGATTTGAACCACCAATTATACCACCTAGCTTCGTTACACACTCACCCACTGCTACACTACCCCACCACCCAGTAGGATTTGAACCTACCTGGTCCGACCGACCCTGCTCACTACCCTGCATCCCGACACTGCACCCAGTTTACCACCCCGCCCGACTCCGCTTGTTTGTCGACCACCTGACACCTCTTATGTCGTCTATACAAACGGGAAGTTAATTAATGCATTACACCGGCTGACATATTCTGAATCAATTAGCAAACATGGCGCCATAGTTATCGAGCTCATCTTCACGTAACCTGCCCACCTAGTTCAATTGATCTTTCCATTGTTAACCCCGATGCTCTGATTAAAAACGACAGCTGACACTTAAAAAAGCAGGAAGGAGCTGGAAGGCATGAGGCAGACCACAACCCACCCACCACGTGCCATGAGGCATAGACGAGACATGAGACTAGAATGAGACATGAGATATATCTCATTGCTCATTGCTCAAAGCGACTCGTTTCCAACATTACCTACTACTGTAATGTCGCCCGCAGACTAACTGTTCCTGGTTTGTGCTTGAGCGACCAGTGGCAAGCGAAATGCCCAACACATGGAAGTGAGGAATTAAAGCAGGCATGAGCAGGACGTGGCAACTCCTCGGGTGAGCCCAGTCTCAGAGCAATATGTACCAGCTCTGCAATTATGTAAGCCTCCTTGGATAGCGGGAGAATGCCCATGGTCTGCCCCTGCCTTCCCTTGAGGGTTGACCGTGATGTCGCTGACCGTTCTACTTTGACCAGCGGAGATGTGGGTTACACTACAGCAAAGAAACAAGACTAACGTCTCTCGAAACCCTGGGAATGCAAACCCGTAAAAATGTCTGCTGAAGTCGGATGTGCTGGTCTACGGATGCAAATAAATCAGGCATAACGCAAAAAACGTCCGAGTGAAATGTCTTTCGTGCTAGGAACAGCTCTGACTAACTAGTTTTCCGAATAGCTCGTGTCCGGAAAAGCTCTGACTAGCTAGTTTAAGAATGTTCGTTGTGCTCGAAACAGCTCTGACGGGCACAACCACAAGCACATATCCGAATCGAAAACTCGCTGAGTGAATACCGTCTGCAGACTGGTTTGGTCAGTGCGGGAAAGGCTCGTGGTGAACGATATGATCAATATATCGAATTGAGGAATTAAAGCAGCCATGATCAGGACGTGACGATTCCCTCTGTGAGCTCAGCACCAGGACGCTATGTGTCGGCTCTGCAACTATGGAAGCCACCCTGGATGGCGGAAAATGCCATGGACTATCCCTGCCTTCCCTTGAGGGTTGATCGTGAAGCATTCGACCGTTCCAACATGACAAGCTGAGATGTGGACGGCACCACAAACGTGAGAGTCCCACGGGAATGCTAACCTGTCAAAAATGCACTCTAAAAGTCGGATGTGTTGGCCTAAGGGTTTCGACCCAAGGGTGCATAACGAGAGACACCGCATTCACATCTGAAAAAGCATTCCGGGTGAACGCAAAGAAGAAGAAGAAGTATACAATGTTGTTGGGGAGATCTGCCGACTTACCAGTTATCATCACACTAGGTATTTAGTATACAATGTTGTTGGGGAGATCTGCCGACTGACCAGCGATCATCACACTAGGTATTTAGTATACAATGTTGTTGGGGAGATCTGCCGACTGACCAGCGATCATCACACTTGGTATTTAGTAACAATGTTGTTGGGCAGATCTGCCGACTGACCAGCGATCATCACACTAGGTAGTTAGTCTTCTTCTTCTTCTTTGCGTTCATCCGGAGTGTTTTTTTCAGATGTGATTGCAGTGTGTTGTTATGCTCCCTTGGGTCGAAACCCTTGGGCCAACTCATCTGACTTTCGCGTGCGTTTTTGACAATGTTAGCATTCCTGGAAGACTCTCACTTTTGTGGTACCGTACACATCCCAGCTGGTCAAGTTGGAACAGTCGAAGACTTCACGATCACCCCTCAAGGGAAGGCAGGGACAGTCCATGGCATTTTCCGCCATCCAGGGTTGCTTTCATAGTTGCAGGGCCGACACATGATGCCCTGGTGCTGGGCTCACCAAGGGAATCGTCACGTCCTGCTCATGGCTGCTTTAAATTCCTCACTTCAATATATTGGGCAATTCGTTCGCCCCGGGCTGTTCCCGCACAAACCAAAGCGGTCTGCGAGTTTTCGATTCGGACATGTGCCTTCCGTTGTTCTCGGGACAATATACTCAGAAATGTTACGGGCACGACGGACATTCGGAAACTATCTAGTCAGAGCTGTTCCAGACACGAGGGGCATTCGGAAAACTAGGCAGTCAGAGCTGTTCCTACACCGAGGGACATTCAGAAGACTAGTTAGAGCTTTTCCGGCAACGAAAGACATTTCATTCGGACGTAATTGCGTAGTGCCAGTTTTTATTTTGCCACCCGTAGGCCGGACTTCCGTCTTCGGCGGGCATTTTTAACGAGGTTAGCCTTCTTCGGGTTTCGAGGCAAGTTAGACTCTTATTGCGACTTCCACTCAGCAAGCTTTTGCTTTGGGCTGCCATGTAATGGAATCGCTAGCCAAGCGTTCCATTTCGTGTCAACAAGACAATCTTCCACCTTTGACTACGCTCACTCCATGAGTATAGTTACAGGCTTTCGTCGGAACGTGCGACTGAGGTCGGGCTCTCTCATCCGGGGATCCCTCATATCCCCCAGCTGAGAGCATACTAGCAGTATTTGGACTAAGCATGTAGCATACTTAGCATCTCACCTCCATTTTCGGGTAGGTGGGTATCGGCCCAGCTCTCACTTCCGACGCTTATAGCTTAGAGGCTTCAGCCATATCCCTCAGCGGAGAGCCTTATCGTATGTGTCCGGACTCAGAATTTCTGACTTCGTACACCTGATTTGAGCTTTTGACTGCTACCCTCAGTCTACCTGCTGAGCAGCAGGTTGTGTCTCTCTTAGTCTGGCCCCTAACCCAAGACCTGTCCGACACATAGTTGTGCTTCCGTCGGAACAGATCTTGGGGTCTTTGGGACACGCAAGCGCCCCCCCCTCCCCCCCCCCCACACACACCGCGACAAGGTAGAGACACATCGGGGGGGGGGGGGTATTAATTAAACAATGTTGTTGGAGAGATCTGCCTACTCACCAGCGATCATAAAACTAGGTATTTAGTATACAATGCGCTGTGCGTAGATTTTCTGGATTGCTGAACATGAGACAAAACGACAGAATTATCCATCTGTATATCCTAAACGGAAAAGAACACGATTATCATTCAGAGTTGAATGGTGAAAGAAAGAAAGAAAGAAAGAAAGAAAGAAGACCAGGAAGAACTACACAATTAACTGATTTACTGCCAAAAGCCGATACATCGGCGTAATGTGACAACTCTGGACTACCAGAAGCCGATATATCGGCGTGGTATTGACAATGCGATATTTGTTTCATTTATCTTATTTTCCGCAATTTTCAGTACCCGTTACATTAAAATTTACACACATAATAGATTGCCCTTCGATCGGTTTCAGACAAGACGCGCGGATTCATTGATGTTTAAGACAAAAACGAGTGTTTATAAGAAGATTGTTCTGATTATTTTAGAAATATCAACGCCTTCTGGTTTGCGGCCGCGTAGATTTTCATCAGATAAGCGTTTTAAACAATTTTAAATTATAGTTATCCTGGTTTAAAGGCCTTTGTGAAAGATTCTAAAACTACTACCACTTACAGTATTCAGTGAAATTATTTAGCAGACTGTCATAATGGAAAATAACACTAACAGTGAAAGTTCGTCATAAAATGATGGCACCTGTTGAAGGACCACCTACATTTCACAAGAACTCCACCATATGTCCCGCCGAAGATCACATTAGGAGGTCTCAATACAGTGCACGAACTCCGTGTCACCAGCGATACTCCCATTGTATATAAACCTACATCTCAAAATGCTATATATGTTCTATTGTCGATTGGTTGTAAGATTTCCAGATTAATCGACGGTACCAACATATTCCGCGTACACCACTGATTCAACTATATTGGATACAAATCGCTGTTGTATAGCTGTGGATTGTTAAACAATAAGAAACACGAGAACGGTGTACTACTTCCCTGAGGGTGACGGAAGTACTCCTAGCATTTTCGTATAAGGACACAAACTTACAAGGACTTCGTGCATGCGACACATGAAAAACAGGCGGAAGCAGTGCAGCTATAAACCGCTGACTGCAGTCATCCCTGTTACCTCGTCTTTGGTGTCAACAATAGGAAGAGACATGCTGAAGCCGAAATGAACATCTTTCGCGGAGAATCTGCTTTGAGTTGATCACGTTTTCCCAAGCCCTGGTTTATTTCTCGGTGGGTCTTAAAAATAAATCTAGGAAAGAACAGCATAGCCTCTCCCCTAATTCTGTGGTAGTGCATCGGATGTCCAGCATTCTCGGACAAGGTCGAAAAGCTGGAGGACTCGTGTCAAGATGCGCAGGTTAAAAATCCCACGGCAGCTGGACATAAAAGAATAGGTCGGATAAGTCGCTGTCCTGGCAAAACTTCACAATTAGAAAAGTGTCCCACACGGAGTATTTATAGCGTGTGTAAACTTCACAATTAGAAAAGTGTCCCACACAGAGTATTTATAGGGTGTGTAAACTTCAAAGTTATAAGTTTGCCACACAGAGTATTTATAGCGTGTTTGAACTTCAAAATTAGAAGTTTGTCACTACTAAAGATGCATATCCTTTACAGGACAGCATTTGTTGGCTGTACGTGATTCCTGTGCAAGTTCACGCTCAGTAGTTTGCCATTGATTTCTGAACGATCGGCACCCATACCATTTCATAAAAAACCAACGCAATGTGGTCTGCTCCTAGGTCGCAAGCAGCTGTGTTTCTAACGCGGTATGCGGGATTACCAACTGTGTACGTGACGCCTTCGCCACGAAGCCGGCACAAAACAAAGTGTTTATAGCATGTGTAACCTTCAAAACTAGAAACGTTTCATACACATAGAATTTATAGCATGTGTGGATTTGGATACACACATTTTTATTCTCACCATTGCTACTGCTATACCTCACCATTGGTCAGAGATGCTCTGTGTGTAATCTGTGGGAGGATATTGGGGCACTTATGCCTGTCCAACAACACTGTGCAACGGAATAGATCCTTTATACAAACCAAAAGGAAACTGGTATGTGGAAAGTAAGACTGTACGACTGTGTACTACTAGCGGTTAATTCAGTGTTAAGAGGGCATATTTGTGACATCATAAAGTGAACTTCGTTGCACTGTTTCATCCGGTCAGTGACTCAGTACTTCCGACTCCGACAGGCATATTTTGGCGATTTGCTTTCACTAGTCTTTGACTGTCCCAGTCAGCCTCATTGGCAGCAGGTTTGTGTCTCTCTTCGTCTGGTTCATATCTTTTGAACTGTCCGACATGGGAGAACCAACCAGCAGCTGCGCTACCATCGGCATATCGTTCGGGGTCAAAGGAACACGTTAACCCCTCTATCTAGCGCTGCAAGGTGGAGACACATCAGAGGGGACAGGACACATTGAATAAATCAAAAATGTTCTTTGTAGAGAAAGCACTTGACTATAGAAGGTGCCCTATATATGTTTTGACATGTCGGACTGTTTGTGTGCTGTAGTTTGTTAAGTTTTTTTTTTTTTTTTTGGCCACAGGCAGAGAAAAAGAGTCTTTTATTGTTTATAAGTTGAGCGATCTTATTTTGTTCCTGCTGTTGGCGACACAAACCGGCGCGTGAATGGAACAGTATAATGTAGGTCAGGCAGATGGCGGGGTATTTGTTGAGTAACTACTTGCACAGCAGTTGGATTATCACAGCGCCCCTCGCTTCACCAACCTTCAGTTTTTACAGTTGAACTCAGCGACTACTCAGTGAGGTTTTGTATGGTGCGCGGAGTTACAGAAATGATGTCCTCCTCACTTGTCTTGCTGTGAGCATGTAGAATCATTTACATACTTTGATAGGTATCTGCCGGTCTCCCTGGTCTAGGGGTTACACGACTTTCTCCGTAATCCCGTATACTCTCGTGAGTAACGTGACGTTGCGCGAGAATCGGTAGCGGTTCTCTCCGCGTCGGTGACTTACGGGATATCTGATCCGGTCGCTCAGAAAGCAATGGCAAACTACTGAGCGTAATCTTGCCAAGCAAGCTGAAAGATGCTGATGTTGACAGCGATGTCCTGTAAAGGATAGATATGCGGGAAAAAAAGTACGACAAAAGATGAAATAGTCACGGCCGGACTAAGACTTTATGAGGCCCAAACCATTTAAAAGATATTGGTGCCTCTACACGTAAACGCGCGCGCGCGCGCGCATTATGTACAATATAAACAATACTAAACCGTACAATGCAATTTTATTGTTTTCAAAATGAAATAAACCTGACAGTAAGATAGAATATAATGTGTATTTGTGTACACTGTGGCTGTATTTATGTTAGAGAGGTCTGTATTGCGGGAGTCCCTTTCGGTGCAAACTGGTTTAGTCTGATCATGATCAGTTTTGCAATATTAAAACAAATCATGGCAGCTGCAACCTGGTGCGGGTATGTCCAGTATCAGGGCCATCGCATCTGGTAGGCCTGAATGCACAGAGGACCCGGTGGTCAGTCTGTACCTCCCGTAGAGAACGCCGAGTGCAGGCATGGAACTATCGTCCGACCGCGCCCATGATATTGTCCGTGTACCTGTGCACTGTACGGCTCGTGACAATCAGGCAGTGACACGTCTCTGTGGTGGCCCTTTGGCCTTGATGTCGCAAGCATGTGCTTGTTTTCTACAACGTTTAATCCGCCTCTGAAAATAGGACCCACTCCAAAACAGACCGATCAGGCGGGTTCCAGAAGCCCTCTACTTTTACGAGAAGACTAAAAAAGATATTGCTGTGTTGTACTCGCTTACACATGGACGTTGGTTGCATTGCATTATCTACTAAACAACACATCGCTTATAGCCACACCACAGTATGTCTGCCTATCCAACTCATTGCTTATAGCCATACCACCGTATGTCTGCCTATCCAGCTCATCGCTTATAGCCACACTATCATATGTTTGAATGTCCAACGACGCATCGCTTATAGCCACACAACCATATGTCTGTCAGTCAAACAAAACATCCGCATTCACCATGGTGTCTCTAGGGGCTGAGTATGTCTTTTCTCATAAATTCAATGGTGAAAGAGGCTCTGTCTGTCTGTCTGTCTGTCTGTCTGTCTGTCTGTCTGTCTGTCTGTCTCCGTGCCTCCACCTGTCCGTCCCTCTCTCTTCCTCTGTCTTCCTCCCCCTCTCTATTTGAGTCTGTCTGTCTGTATGTCTATATCTCTGATTATATGTTTGTCTCTGTCTCTATCGAAATCTCTCTCTCTTTCTCTCTCTCTCTCTCTCTGACTGCAAGCATGTCTGTCTCTCTAACTACCTCTGTCTGTCTGTCTATCTGTCTGCCTGTCTGCCTGTCTGTCTGTCTGTCTGTCTGTCTGTCTGTCTTCGTGCCTCTGTCTGTCTGTCTGTCTGTCTGTCTGTCTGTCTGTCTGTCTGTCTGTCTGTCTGTTTCAGTGCCTCTTTCTGTCTGTCTCCCTCTTTCCCTCTGTCTGCCAGTCTGTTTGCCTCTGTCTCCCTTCCCCTCTCGATTTATGTCTGTCTGTCTGTCTGTCTGTCTGTCTGTCTGTCTGTCTGTTTCAGTGCCTCTTTCTGTCTGTCTCCCTCTCTCCCTCTGTCTGCCTATCTGTTTGCCTCTGTCTCCGTTCCCCTCTCGATTTATGTCTGTCTGTCTGTCTGTCTGTCTGTCTGTCTGTCTGATTATCTCTTTGTCTCTGTCTCTATCGCAGTGTTTCTCTCTCTCTCTCTCTCTTTCGCGCTCTCTCTCTCTCTCTCTCTCTCACTCTCTCTCTCTCTCTGACTGCATGCCTGTCTCTGTCTCCAATTACCTCTATCTCTTTGATTGTCTGTCTGTCTGTCTGTCTGTCTGTCTGTCTGTCTGTCTGTCTGTCTGTCTGTCTGTCTGTCTGTCTGTCTGTCTGCCTGTCTCTCTCTCTCTCTCTCTCTCTCTCTCTCTCCTCTCTCTCTCTCTCTCTCTCTCCCTCTCTCTCTCTCTCTCTCTCTCTCTCTCTCTCTCTCTCTCTCTCTCGCTCGCTCATTCTGACTGTCTGTTTTTGTTTGCCTCTGTTTTTTTTTTTTATAACTGTCTGTCTCTCTTTTTGATTGTCTGTCTCTATCTCTCTTTCTCTCACTGACTGCCTGTATCTCTCTTGCTGTGTTTCTCTCTCTCTCTCTCTCTCTCTCTCTCTCTCTCTCTCTCTCTCTCTCTCTCTCTGACTGTCTCGGTGGATCTCTCCCTCCTGCGTGACTATCTGCCCATCTGTCTGCCTATCTGTCTGTCTCTCTGATATATCATTAATTATATCGAACCAGCCTCAGACGACCTCGCCACCTGGATGTCTGCCTGCACGTCCTGCCATCATTACATCCAACCTAATGGTTACTTCTAATAACCTACCCACGTCAGCAGTTTCAGTCGAATCCCTCATTAGAAGACTGGCTTGGTGCGTCAGTATGTGGATAGATCTATCATCTAGGTTTTCAACAATTGATTTCTGATAACCCTAATGCCAGCCCATTAGACCAGGAGTCCACTATAGCATCAAACATATCCAATTATTTTCCTGCTGCTAGGCCGCTGCCAATCCGACACACCCAATCCAATCTGGGCTCTTATATCACATGAATATATCTTACGTGAAACTTTGATCACCGCAAAGAACCGACCAATAGCGTGTTAAGTAGGATTAAGTTAGATCTATTTGTAACCCTGGGAGTTTTTGTCCAAGCTGGCGTGATACAAACACACAAAATGAATGGTAGTGTCTGTCTGAGAGACTGAGTTACATAATGAACATAACCTTGTGTCGTTTGATGAAAACATGCCTGCCCTTCACAGGTTAAAGGTCGCATTAAGAGTAAGTCATTGGAAGGAGCTGGATTAGGGGTGCCACAGGACTTCGCATACATTTGATCAAACCATTGTCATGTCAGCACGACCGAAGCGATATGGGCTCTCGTACTTAAACTTCCGGTGTGCTGATGCCGAGGTAGTGGGTCAAACCCCTACACAGGTCATTTGGACTAAAATTGTTGACTTCTTGTCCTTGACTTGGGGACGTAAATAACAAGTACTTCTGGAGTCGTCTGCTGGCGAGGGACACTGGTAATGGGGACAGCTAATCCACAAGCAAAAGACAGTTCAGTGCAAAAGAAAAATTAGCACGAGAATGGACTAAGCTTGAGTTCAAAGCGAGTCATACACACACAAAGCCATTATCACGCCAGCTTCCTGTCTAGGCACATGTGAGTTCTAGAGACAATCTTCCTCTATCCGTGGGTAGGTTTTAATTATTTACAATTTTGCCAAGGCAGTGAGTGGCCTTACATCCTACTCTTTGCGATTTCCAGCTGCGCTGGATGTTTAACGTGCACAGCTTACATACGGGATCTTCAGTTTTTCGCCATTATCTGAGAAGGCTAGGCATCCGATCTCACTCCCCAAGAAATCAGGGGTACAAGTGATATTATTAGCTACCAGTGATGTCGGCAGCATTCCCATCCCTATGCTGGGAATACAATCCTGTACCTTGTGAGCCTGAGGCGGGCACCGTAACTTAAAAGAATAACATGTCACATTGACAAGACTGGTGGAATTCGAAAGTGGTATAAAGTCGGGGGAAAACCCATGTCCTAATTGTGGATTAAGCTCACATCATTATGTCGGTAATCCAGTCTTTCCTGCATTTGTCCTCAACACAATAGTTAGCGCAGATGATGGTAGACATGGAATGGTTAACACAGATGATGGTAGACATGGTTAGTTAACACAGATGATGGTAGACATGGTTAGTTAACACAGATGATGGTAGACATGGTTAGTTAACACAGATGATGGTAGACATGGTTAGTTAACACAGATGATGGTAGACATGGTTAGTTAACACAGATGATGGTAGACATGGTTAGTTAACACAGATGATGGTAGACATGGTTAGTTAACGCAGATGATGGCAGACATGGTTAGTTAACGCAGATGATGATAGACATGGTTAGTTAACGCAGATGATGGTAGACATGGAATGGTTAACACAGATGATGGTAGACATGGTTAGTTAACACAGATGATGGTAGACATGGAATGGTTAACACAGATGATGGTAGACATGGTTAGTTAACACAGATGATGGTAGACATGGAATGGTTAACACAGATGATGGTAGACATGGAATAGTTAACACAGATGATGGTAGACATGGAATGGTTAACACAGATGATGGTAGACATGGTTAGTTAACACAGATGATGGTAGACATGGTTAGTTAACGCAGATGATGGCAGACATGGTTAGTTAACGCAGATGATGGCAGACATGGTTAGTTAACGCAGATGATGGCAGACATGGTTAGTTAACGCAGATGATGATAGACATGGTTAGTTAACGCAGATGATGGTAGACATGGAATGGTTAACACAGATGATGGTAGACATTGTTAGTTAACACAGATGATGGTAGACATGGAATGGTTAACACAGATGATGGTAGACATGGTTAGTTAACACAGATGATGGTAGACATGGAATGGTTAACACAGATGATGGTAGACATGGAATAGTTAACACAGATGATAGTAGACATGGAATGGTTAACACAGATGATGGTAGACATGGTTAGTTAACACAGATGATGGTAGACATGGTTAGTTAACGCAGATAATGGTAGACATGGAATGGTTAACACAGATGATGGTAGACATTGAATAGTTAACCAGATGATGGTAGACATGGAATGGTTAACACAGATGATGGTAGACATGGTTAGTTAACACAGATGATGGTAGACATGGTTAGTTAACACAGATGATGGTAGACATGGTTAGTTAACACAGATGATGGTAGACATGGAATAGTTAACGCAGATGATGGTAGACATGGAATGGTTAACACAGATGATGGTAGACATGGAATAGTTAACGCAGATGATGGTAGACATGGTTAGTTAACACAGATGATGGTAGACATGGAATAGTTAACGCAGATGATGGTAGACATGGAATGGTTAACACAGATGATGGTAGACATGGAATAGTTATCGCAGATGATGGTAGACATGGAATAGTTAACGCAGATGATGGTAAACATGGTTAGTTAACGCAGACGATGGTAGACATGGAATAGTTAACGCAAATGATGGTAGACATGGTTAGTTAACGCAGATGATGGTAGACATGGTTAGTTAACGCAGACGATGGTAGACATGGAATAGTTAACGCAAATGATGGTAGACATGGTTAGTTAACGCAGATGATGGTAGACATGGTTAGTTAACGCAGACGATGGTAGACATGGAATAGTTAACGCAAATGATGGTAGACATGGTTAGTTAACGCAGATGATGGCAGACATGGTTAGTTAACGCAGATGATGGTAGACATGGAATAGTTAGCGCAGACGATGGTAGACATGGTTAGTTAACGCAGATGATGGTAGACATGGTTAGTTAACGCAGACGATGGTAGACATGGAATAGTTAACACAAATGATGGTAGACATGGTTAGTTAACGCAGATGATGGTAGACATGGTTAGTTAACGCAGATGATGGTAGACATGGAATAGTTAGCGCAGACGATGGTAGACATGGTTAGTTAACGCAGATGATGGTAGACATGGAATAGTTAACGCAGATGATGGTAGACATGGTTTGTTAGCGCAGACGATGGTAGACATGGAATAGTTATCGCAGAGTATGGTAGACATGGAATAGCTATCGCAGATGATGGTAGACAGATTCCTTAGTTGGCAGATATGAGAATGGACATTCATTAGTTGGAAGGATACTATAGTCTGTTCAGAAAAAAATGCCTTGATTCACGATCAATTTTTATGAAAACTGTCTGTTGCATCATTATGAAAGTTTTCCTGCCGTCTTATATTTACCCCCACCAAAGGAATATTTCTTTGATAGATCCAAAGGCAACTTAAATCATCGAAAGCTGCGACATTTCTTTGATGTTTTGGCTGAAATTGTAGTGAATTCACGTTAACAAACTAGTTTTACGGTAAAGTACGTCCCTAAGGGTAACGACACAAGTACAAGGCGTAGCCAGATTCGTATAGGAGTGGGTGCAATAAACAAAATGTCGCTTCAAAGTCGACAGGGTCGACTGCATTGCACCGGGTTTTTATCCCATATGGCTCAGTCTCTTTCCGCAGCGCGGAAAGCCTCGCACAAAGCACGAACTCCGTAGCTCCAGCGACCACCCTTGGGAGTCTCCGAAAAAAATGCACTCGTGAAATGAAGGACGCGGCCCTGAATCGAACATACAGGAGCCCGAGTCAGACGGCTTGACCACTTCACCTCGGAGACTCCCGAGAGGGGTGCAATGTGTAATATTAGTAAAGACAGAGAATTTACAGAGGCATGGGGTAAATAATGTGTACATTGACAGGAAAGTAGAAGGAATATATTTCTTACCTTATTTTTTTTATTTCCTTCTTGTTTCTTCAGCTGCTGGTTAATAATGTGTACACAAGAAGTCATGTTACTAGGATACATTTAGCTTTTTATATTGAGTTCGTTAAAGCTTCCAAATAGCTGTGCGTTAATGTTCGTATGGAGTGACCAGAAATGATACCGCAATTTAGTCATCATGTGTAAACATTTAAGGATCTGTTCAGCTGTCTGTGTAGTTTGTTCACACGTACACATGGGTGACAGACCCGCTTTGACTCTTCGTGAAAGATTGTCTACCCTGCTGTTTACCGTTCAGAGACGGGACATGATTACCTGTTTTGTACTATGAAAATAGTTGTCAGTTGTCAGTATCAATTTGATTATTGCTCGCTAGTCTTTAGGCGGCCTAGTGTGCCTTGCCAGTTAGAAGACCTGATCGTTCGGGTCCGCATCGATTGACGGACATCAGCCGCGGCGATCGGGCAAATCTTGAGCTACAGCCTACGATGGGAACGTTGTGGTGTTCTGTTATGATACTTTAGCCGTGTCCAGCGTGTGACGCGTGGTTACACACCCGCTTCACACGCCAGTGATACGGGGTTTGTTTCCGGGTCCGGTCAAGGATATGCACTACTGGCAAGCTCAAACGAGAGCGAAACTCGAGTCTAGTGCTTCTACATTGACGTGGATAAGCCTTAGGTTCATACCAGAATACGATCAGCGTTGCCAGTAGTGGGTTGTGCTCAGTATTTAAATCTCAAATCCCGAAACAACTAAATAAATCAAATTGTCAATGTCTCTGTAGTGAGCTTTCTTCTTAACGACCAAGATGTTGGTCCTCTTTTCATTGAAGTTTATAGATGGATTCGTATGTTCGCGTGTTGTCCCCTAATGTGACAACATGTTTGCTACCACGTTTCTTGTTATGCCACAGTGTGTCAGTTTCCACCGCAATATTACTCTTCTGTTGGTATTCAATGCGTTTAGTGTTTTTTTTTTTTCCCACTACCAGTTGTTTGTCACAGCTGAGGGCTTGCGAAATTGAAAATTCATCACTGTGGAATACAAACTGTTGCCATTGACATTATGCTGATGCTGTAATGTTTAAGGCCTGCAATTCGTCTGAATAGTTGGAGCAAAAAATCACAGTAAATGTGCACGTGGATTAAGGCCTGCGATCTGCCCAGACTTTAATCTATGCCGGACGATTCCAGTAGGTTGATGACTGCTCTCGGTTGCATAAAATTTAGTCCATACTTTCTCCAATAGTCCTCTTCCTCTTTCAACACATGGGCCTCAAATTTTTTCCAGTAACTATTATCAATATTTAATAGCGCGGACTGGGTTAGTATCTTGACATCTGTCGTGTCCTCCTTTACAGTGTCGTCCCTGGAGTGAAGAGAGTCGACACCCACATTATAATATTTTTTTTTCTCTCAATATTCTGGAGAATCCACCAGCTTCCGTCCAACACACTCCATCAGCCTATGGACACCTTTTCCTATCACTCTCTCACTGTCGTACTATGCCCCCTTCTCATACTTCCCCAACGCAACATACTCAACAACTCTTGCTTCTAAAAATTAATAAAGATTAATTTATTAAAAGAAAAGTGTAACGTATATGAGACGTGTATGTGAAGAAAATGTGTGACGTGTTCTATAAAGTGTGTAGAATCGGACTCTCAGACAACAACCCAGTCAGCTGATCCCAGCAAGGATAGACCACAGCACGTTACGTCAGAACATGTACTTCTCACCCAGCGCCGAAACCATCCTGCTGGATACTGATTTGCCTCTGTAGACCTCTGGTAATCCAATTTCATGATCATCCGAAATAGACACCGGTGGTATAAACAGTTAATCATGGACCGGTTGCACCCTACACAATGTCCGTTCCTATCGTTCATAAAAAAAACTGCACAAGTCCTTTGTAGTGTGTACACAGTTACTAATGTTAATTGTTACTGTACTGGATCCTCACTCGTGTCTATCTAGCTTCAAGTATCATGTCTTGTGTTCTATTACACGAGATTATATCACACTAGGCAACTATTATCAGTAATGTTCTCAGTTAGTTACTACTGTCGTGGCGTGCATCATTGCGCAAAGGTGCAGTCATATGTGAGGCAACCAGGACTGCAAGAGCTGTGAAGAAAAGGCAGGACAGAAAAACCACTGCAGGAAATCCTCCTCCAGAGACGTCAAGCATTCTTTGCCCACATTGTCAAAGAACATTTCGAGCCAAAATAGGCCTTATCAGCCATCTTAGAACCCACGGCTCCACACCTTCAACCCCACTGGATGAAATGAATGGTCATCATCATTCTTGATGGACAAACAACAACAACAACAACAACAACAACTGTCTGATGCTGTGTGGTGCATCAGTAATCATCACTCTCTTTGGTGAATCAACTTCCTTCTAGCTTTAGTTACGTTCTGTACTCAACTTTATTGATTGTTGAACTGGTGTTCTTCCGAATGGGATTTGTATCTTTCCCAAAAACTTGTTGAGTTTCCTTGGATCTGGTAGGGAATCTAGGATAGAAACAACACATCTGGTGATAGTACTAGTCACTGATCCTTTCGGCTGAGTGTAAGCCTATCGCCTTGCTTAATGATCTTTAGCTAACTAAAGAGCTAACTAATCCTAGAGCAGATTAGCTACCCACCTAGGGCCGAATCAGGCTATGATAAGAAAAGACCAATAAACAGAGTGCAACCTCAGTATTCTATTCACCTTAGCAGAGCCAATATCACTATTCTACTCTAACTAGTTTCCACTAACAGTGCTAATCATCACACTATAGTTTAACACGGCTACTGCCTAAAGTAATTAGAACTAATATATAATAGGTTATACCTTAAATGGCACTACTGCAGTCCTATCAATCATATCTACATCTGCCATTACAGGCACGTGTAAAATTAAGTCCCTAATTAACACACGGTAGATATTATTTCCACTAAGCACTGCAGTGCCCTTGCACTCCGACTAGAGCCACATTTCCAAGTCCCCCTAGTTGGCCCCAACTCGGGTTTATATGGCAAACTACCAAAGTTGGCCACGTGACGTTATCCTTTATGCCCCCACACAGGTGGCACATTGGGCATATCATCCCCTGTCAGGGATCCATCCCCCCTCTGGCTCCCTCAATGTTAGATTTGTCATCACTGGTTTAGACATCCAAAACAATCTAGAGAGTTACTGTAGAGTTCCAACAAAGAGTTTCGATACCAAGCTGCCAATCATGGTTTTCCAAACAAGCTTACATTGTGCACGTGACGTTGTTCATGTCCGGCAGGTGTTCCACTGTTTTCAATAACAAGCCCTCAACTTTCTGTCATGTGGTGACAGTCAAAACCTCCATTCCGTCTGATGTCCGGAACTATAGATGACAGCCGGAACTATTCCATATCCTGAGCGGGCAAGGCTATGTGATTTCAACTGTTTATGAACTGCCAACGCGGTGTATCCATTCCTTCTCACTCACCACCAAATGTGTATATGGGCTGCCCCGATGTAACCCGTGCAGCTGTGTTTACTCTGTTAGTACGACTGTTGTGGCCTAGAAAATATACGCCAACCAAACGTCGGTATTATTATCTGGTTAACTCATGGCGATCTCGTGACATAGGCCCCCTCTTAAGAGAGTAGTCCATCTCACTCTTCTCCACCATGAGTTTAATCCAGATGATTCATTCTTCTTCCTCAGGAGCTGGGTGTCTTGACAAGAAATCCGCTCCAACATTTTCCTTCCCAGGAATGTACTCTACTGTGAAATTATAAGGTTGAAGTAACAACGACCACCGCATCAAACGGGCGTTGAGCTTCTGAGAAGTAGCCAGGAACATCAGGGGTTGATGATCCGACTGGACTCGAAACTTAACTCCATACAAATATGGCTGAAATTTTTCCACTGCCCATACGAGGGACAAGCACTCTCTCTCGACGGTTGAATAATTCCTCTCCGCCTGTAGAAGTTTCTTTCTTGCGTATGCCACAGGTTTCAAAACCGAAGCATCGTCTTTTCCTTCCTGTAACAAAGCGGCTCCAATTCCAGTCGCACTCGCATCTGTTCTCAACACAAATTGTTTGGAAAGGTCAGGGAGCTGTAATACAGGTTTGCTGACCAAGGCCTCCTTTAACTGACTATAGGCATTCTCACATTCTGGTGTCCAAATGATTTGGTCCGGGAATCCCTTTTTCAAGGTTTCCGTCAACGGAGCTCCCAGTTCAGTGAAATGTGGGATAAATTTGTGATAGAACCCACACAACGAGAGAAAAGATCGCATATTTTTCTTCGTTTTAGGTCTTGGTGCATTTCTGATTTTCTCCAGGTTCTTCTCTTCTGGAACAATGTGTCCTGGAGTGATGGTGTGACCTAGAAATTCCAGAGTCTGGTAACCAATCATGCACTTGGTTGGACGAGCAGTAAGCCCTGCTTCCTTGAGTCTATTAAACACTCTCTCCAAGGATTGTAAGTGGTCATCCAAGCTGTCACTGGAAATCAGAATATCATCCATGAATGAGATGATGGACGGATCCTGTAACGGATCTAGTAAAGTCCTCATCATGCGTGTAAACACACTGGGTGCATTGCTGAGTCCAAAGGGCATGACTTTGAATTCGTAGTGTCCACTGGGTGTACTGAAAGCGAACAGTGGTCGAATCTCCGGTTTGACTGGTATCTGATAGTACCCCCGACTCAGATCCACCTTTGAAAAGTACCAAGCCTTATGGATCCTAGCGAATAGCTGTGTTGGATTCGGCAAAGGTTCCACCTGCAATTGTGTATGACTGTTCAGAAGTCGGTAATCTATACACAACCTGTGTTCTCCACTTGGTTTGTGTAACAAAACTACCCCCGCATTGTATGGGGATGTGGATGGTGCAATCACGTCATCCTCCAGCAATTTTTGTATTTCTTCCTCCAGGGCCTTTTCTTTAGAGAATGGCACTGGGTAAACCTTTTGGCGAACAGGCTCCTGTGTGGTCAAAGTCATCTCGAACTCAACCAACCTCGTTCGTCCTGGTTTATCAGTCAGTATCTCCTTATGAGACTTGAGAACCTGGGTTATCCTTTCCCTCTCCTGGGAGGTCAGATCAGGGTTCACTTGCACATCCCTATAGGTTTCCTGGTGTTCCAAGGGATATTCCCTGCCCTCGCTGGTTCCCACTTCTGTCTCCACTGCAACTGCCATGGCCATGAGGTGAGCTGCCTTGTCTCCGGGTCTCTCTTCGTATTTCCGCAAGAGATTGATATGGAAAATCTACGACTTTCCCCGGATCCGGATCTGATGGTTGGTTCTGGATATCACCCTTTCCACGGGAAATGGTCCTTGCCAACCTATCTCCAGTTTGTTGTTTCCCGTTGGGAGTAGCAACAAGACTTTATCTCCCACCTCTAGAGATCTTTCTTTAGACCTACGGTTGTAGTAAGCCGCATGTCTTTTCCTGGCCTTTTTCAAGTTTTGATTTGCCAGAGTCCATCCCTTGTGGAGTTTTTCTTTCAGTTCCTCCACGTATTGATAGGATGAGATCACTTCTTCTGACGTCCCCTCTTCAGTCCAACTCCTCAACATGGCTTCCAACGGTCCTTTGATTGGACGACCAAACAGCAACGTAGCGGGTGGTAGTCCTGTTGAGCCATGAGGAACTTCCCGATAGGCAAAGAGTGCTGCTGGGATATATTCATCCCACCTATCAGGTTTTTCCTGCGCTAGTTTCCTGAGCATTGTCATCAACGTGCCGTTGAAACTCTCCACTTGTCCATTGGCTTGAGGGTGGTAAGGGCTGGTATGTATGTGGTTAGAGTGAAACACCCTAAATACCTCCTCCATGAGTTTTCCACAAAACTGAGATCCATTGTCCGTCAGAATTTGATCCGGAAAGCCTAATCTGGTAAAGGCCTCCATCAGTGCGTCCGCCACTCTTTTCGAGTCAATCGTGGTCAACGGTATGGCTTCACCCCACATTGTACAGCAATCCACCATTGTGAGTATATACATGTTCCTCTTCCTAGTCCTGGGAAGTGGACCCACGATATCGATGGCTACCCTCTCGAAAGGAGAGTTCATGATGGGCATCTCACCCAACACCACCGGTGCTGTCCAGTGTTTCGGTGCCACCCTCTGGCACTCAGGGCATGACTTCACATACCGACGCACATCATCTGTCATTCCCGGCCAATAGTAATGGCAGGAAATTCGCTGCATGGTGGCGGCTATACCCATGTGTCCACTAAAGGAGATGGTATGCCCCATATGAAGAATCTGGGACCGGTGAGCTTTCGGGACGACCAACTGACCGTATAGGTTGTCTCCCCTTCCTGCTCTCCTGTAGAGTATCCTATTCTTCATGTAGTACTGCCCCCGTCCTGGTGGATCAGCACTTTTCTGCAGCTTTTTGTAGCAAGGACGTAAAGTATCATCCTCACTCTGGGCAGTTCGTAGCTCCCCCGGCAATGGGTTAGTCACAATTGCTTCTGCCTCTTCCGTTCTCGTCTGAGAGCGAGTCTGCATTGCTCCCATATGGATTGGCTCCCTGGGCATTCCCAGAAATACATACCGGCAACCTAGGATGACTGGAAAAATGGGATCGGTCAATACAGCGGCCTTGATGGTGCCGGTGACGTACCTTGAGCGAATCTCCACATTAGCAATAGGCAACTTCATGGTTACAGCACTCTTCTGTGCAGGCTGTATATCCAAGGTTTCACCTGTGAATTGTTCTGGATGTACCAGATCCGCAGAAATCACGGCCTCCCCGTCCAGTCCTGTGTCGTATAAACACTCCACTTGACGACCGTTAACCTCTACCAATTCCACTACAGGTGGTTTTTCCTGGTCTGGAGTCTCTTCCTCGGCCTCGACCTGTTCGGTGGGCTCCACCTTAGGTTTCCCGGGGCACACGACGAATTGAGAGTCTCCTGACTTTCCCCTGCAGTCAATAGCATTGTGCGTGTTTGACTTGCATTGGTTGCACCATTTCCTTGTCCTAGATTTTCTATTGTCGGACTTGAGTGAGCTCTCCTGGTGGCGAGCTTCCTTGTTGACCTTGGCATTTTCCGTGACAACCTCCTTGGAAGTCACTTGACATGCTGCGAAGTGAGGGTTCTTAGCCTTCGATTTGCAGTCCCTCGTATTGTGAGAGGGTGACTTACAAATTGAACACCACTTCTCCGACCACGGTCGTTTTGGTGTAGAGCTTGAAGTGCTCTTGCTTCCCTCCTTCTTCTTCTCTGAACTATCCTCTGATTTTTGCACATAAGGTTCCCACTTTTTGGTTCCTGAGTTTTTGGCTTTCTTCTTGTCATGTTTCTCTTGACTTTTGGTGTTGGTGGAAAGGTTTTCCCCTGCTTCCCCATGTACCTCGACGAACCGTTCTGCTAATTTAGTCACGAGGTCAATACGTTCCGCTCCTTGTTCTCCCAGGAACGTCCTGAGAGGTTTAGACATTTGCTTCTTCAGCTGGTCGACCACCATGAGCTCTTCCAGACTCTCATAGTCATGTGCGAACCCAGCCAAATCCATCCACTTATGGAGATAAGATTTTAGACGCAAACTGTAGGCGGCAAACAACTCCCCCGGTTCTCGTTTCGCTGCTCGAAATTTTTTCCGGTAGGTATGTGACGTAACCTCGAATCGTTTCAGCAGAGCCGTCTTTAACTCGTCATAATTGTTCTCATGTCCTGGTGGCAGGCGAGAATAAACCTCGTATCCGGTCCCGCGTAAACCCTGGGATAGCTTGAGATTCCATTTGTTACGCTCCAGACCCATAGCAACCGACATAGCCTCGAAGCGTTGAAGGTATTGGTCAATCTTCTCTTTGTCCTCCTCGTAGACCGCTAAAGGAAACTTCATAGCATGGTACCCATGTCCACCTACTGGTGTTGATCCTGGGATAGAGGAACCTCCAACTGCTCCCTCAGTTTCTCCATTAGATTGACTCTTGAGCTCGAGTTCCCGCATCCGGTACTCGTGCTCCCTCTTCTGTGCTTCTTGTTCAGCTTCTAATTTCCTAGCTGCTTGTTCAGCTTCAAATTTCCTAGCTGCTTGCTCAGCTTCCAATTTCCTAGCTGCTTGCTCAGCTTCCAATTTCTTAGCTGCTTGTTCCAACTCCATCCTTCTCAATTCCAATTCTAGCTAACTAATCCTAGAGCAGATTAGCTACCCACCTAGGGCCGAATCAGGCTATGATAAGAAAAGACCAATAAACAGAGTGCAACCTCAGTATTCTATTCACCTTAGCAGAGCCAATATCACTATTCTACTCTAACTAGTTTCCACTAACAGTGCTAATCATCACACTATAGTGTAACACGGCTACTGCCTAAAGTAATTAGAACTAATATATAATAGGTTATACCTTAAATGGCACTACTGCAGTCCTATCAATCATATCTACATCTGCCATTACAGGCACGTGTAAAATTAAGTCCCTAATTAACACACGGTAGATATTATTTCCACTAAGCACTGCAGTGCCCTTGCACTCCGACTAGAGCCACATTTCCAAGTCCCCCTAGTTGGCCCCAACTCGGGTTTATATGCAAACTACCAAAGTTGGCCACGTGACGTTATCCTTTATGCCCCCACACAGGTGGCACATTGGGCATATCATCCCCTGTCAGGGATCCATCCCCCCTCTGGCTCCCTCAATGTTAGATTTGTCATCACTGGTTTAGACATCCAAAACAATCTAGAGAGTTACTGTAGAGTTCCAACAAAGAGTTTCGATACCAAGCTGCCAATCATGGTTTTCCAAACAAGCTTACATTGTGCACGTGACGTTGTTCATGTCCGGCAGGTGTTCCACTGTTTTCAATAACAAGCCCTCAACTTTCTGTCATGTGGTGACAGTCAAAACCTCCATTCCGTCTGATGTCCGGAACTATAGATGACAGCCGGAACTATTCCATATCCTGAGCGGGCAAGGCTATGTGATTTCAACTGTTTATGAACTGCCAACGCGGTGTATCCATTCCTTCTCACTCACCACCAAATGTGTATATGGGCTGCCCCGATGTAACCCGTACAGCTGTGTTTACTCTGTTAGTACGACTGTTGTGGCCTAGAAAATATACGCCAACCAAACGTCGGTATTATTATCTGGTTAACTCATGGCGATCTCGTGACAACATCAGACAATTTGAATGTAGTAATGTCAGCTGCCACCTGCCCTTTAATTTTAGCTACACAAGTTCTATAGAATGGTACGGCGGAAGTCTCAAGCACCTATGACCATGCTCTTTGATATTTCTTGCTTCTTTGCGCCTGTTTTACAACGGACAACAACTGTAGCTTGAAATATGTTTCTGGAAATGGTATATTTTCCCTTCGGAGCCATTTATTGCTTCCTTTGTGCTCGATGCCGTAGGTATTTTGTCTTCTTGGGCAACAACATTGTGATATGATGCATTGTCTATGATTAGACAAGACGGTCTATCAAGGGATGGAAGTACTGCATTCTCGAGCCAATCTCTAAATACATTACCATTCATCTCATTATGATAATCCCTATTGTCTGTATGCTTTGATACGAACACGAGCCCAGCATTCTGTTGTAAGCCATTATGCGTATTACCAGAATGGACCATGACCAAAAGCTGTCCGATACTACTGGGCACATATCGCTGTATCTGTTCATCCACTGATTACCATTCCTTTTCACTTGTGTGGTGCGCATTGATCCACGTCTCATCCAAGCACTCTATGTCATAATTTTCTTTGCACATTTCTCTTATTTCACGTAGGTATCTGCTTCTCGTCGCTCCTAAATGCGGTTGCTCGCAAAGGATATTTCTACCTCCCTTGTACTTTCTAAAAGTGAAGCCTAATGCCCTTATAATTTTCCACAAAGTTGTTTTGGATAGCTCTATGTTATTGTTCTTTCTCAACCAAACCCTAAGTTTTCTTACAGTCACTGTTTCTTTGACATCCAGCATTTTTATAATAGCTCGCCTTATGACATCCTTGTCAAAGCTGTCTACAATTGCCTTTCTACCCACCGTTTGCTTATCGCGTGTTGGTTTCATTCCAGATTCATGCACCCATCGACGAAATGACCGTTTACTCAAACCCATTGCGTGCACTGTTCTTTATTTTCGGGATTTGTAACATCATGAAACAGTTTCCTGCGATCAGCTTCTTGACAAAAATATGTGTACAACTTCATAGCGATGCTTTGAAGTGTACACAATTTCATATTCAATCCCATTGAACAATATCCCACATTCAAATATTAGGTATTAATATTATATTAAAAGTAAGATTTATTTATATAATCACGTTTCATGAAAGAATTCACATTGACGACACCTCTGAACACTCCCAAGTAACTGCGCACCGAATGTGCCAAAACGTGAACCACGAGAAATTTTTTTTTAAAAGCGCGGATGTGTCTGGACGAAGGTGTAATACATTTAAAATTATGGACTTAATCTCTGACCCTTAAATTATATACCGCATAAAACAAACATTAAAATCTGCTATACAATCTCCAGAACAAAAATGTTTTTGTTGGGTGGACATAATGATAAGGTTATAAGCTAAATTTCATCATTTTCCATCAGTTGGTAACTGAGATATGGAATTTTATATTGGGGCAGACAAAAGTAAACAGATTATAGTAGACACTTACAATAGTCGATGGACATGCTTGTAGATACTGAGACATACAGTTGTTCCGACAGATTAAAGTTGATACATACAGTAGTTTCAGTAGATGAAAGTAGACACACACACAGTAGTTCAGACAGATGAGAGTTGACACATACAGTAGTTCTAGTAGATGATAGTTGACACATACACTAGTTCTAGTAGATGATAGTTGACACATGCTGTAGTTCTAGTAGATGATAATTGACACATGCTGTAATTCTAGTAGATGATAGTTGAAAAATACATTAGTTCTAGTAGATGATAGTTGACACATATAGTAGTTCTAGTAGATGATAGTTGATACATGCTGTAATTCTAGTAGATGATAGTTGACACATACACTAGTTCTAGTAGATGATAGCTGACACATTCTGTAGTTCTAGTAGATGATAGTTGACACATGTTGTAGTTCTAGTAGATGATAGTTGACACATACATTAGTTCTAGTAGATGATAGTTGACACATGCTGTAGTTCTAGTAGATGATAGTTGACACATGCTGTAGTTCTAGTAGATGATAGTTGACACATGCTGTAGTTCTAGTAGATGATAGTTGACACATGCTGTAGTTCTAGTAGATGATAGTTGACACATGCTGTAGTTCTAGTAGATGATAGTTGACACATGCTGTAGTTCTAGTAGATGATAGTTGACACATACACTAGTTCTAGTAGATGATATTTGACACATACACTAGTTCTAGTAGATGATAGTTGACACATACACTAGTTCTAGTAGATGATAGTTGACACATACACTAGTTCTAGTAGATAATAGTTGACACATACACTAGTTCTAGTAGATGATAGTTGACACATACACTAGTTCTAGTAGATGATAGTTGACACATACACTAGTTCTAGTAGATGATTGTTGACACATACACTAGTTCTAGTAGATGATAGTTGACACATACACTAGTTCTAGTAGATGATAGTTGACACATACATTAGTTCTAGTAGATGATAGTTGACACATACATTAGTTCTAGTAGATGATAGTGGACACATGCTATAGTTCTAGTAGATGATAGTTGACACATACAGTAGTTCTAGTAGATGATAGTTGACACATACACTAGTTCTAGTAGATGATAATTGACACATGCTGTAGTTCTAGTAGATGATAGTTGACACATACACTAGTTCTAGTAGATGATAGTTGACACATACACTAGTTCTAGTAGATGGTAGTTGACACATGCTGTAGTTCTAGTAGATGATAGTTGACACATACACTAGTTCTAGTAGATGATAGTTGACGCATGCTGTAGTTCTAGTAGATGATAGTTGACACACGCAGTAGTTCTAGTAGATGATAGTTGACACATACACTAGTTCTAGTAGATGATAGTTGACACATGCTGTAGTTCTAGTAGATGATAGTTGACACATACACTAGTTCTAGTAGATGATAGTTGACACATGCTGTAGTTCTAGTAGATGATAGTTGACACATACACTAGTTCTAGTAGATGATAGTTGACACATGCTGTAGTTCTAGTAGATGATAGTAGACACATACACTAGTTCTAGTAGATGATAGTTGACACATACAGTAGTTCTAGTAGATGATAGTTGACACATACACTAGTTCTAGTAGATGATAGTTGACACATGCTGTAGTTCTAGTAGATGATAGTTGACACATACAGTAGTTCTAGTAGATGATAGTTGACACATACACTAGTTCTAGTAGATGATAGTTGACACATACAGTAGTTCTAGTAGATGATAGTTGACACATACACTAGTTCTAGTAGATGATAGTTGACACATGCTGTAGTTCTAGTAGATGATAGTTGACACATACACTAGTTCTAGTAGATGATAGTTGACACATGCTGTAGTTCTAGTAGATGATAGTTGACACATGCTGTAGTTCTAGTAGATGATAGTTGACACATACAGTAGTTCTAGTAGATGATAGTTGACACATACAGTAGTTCTAGTAGATGATAGTTGACACATGCTGTAGTTCTAGTAGATGATAGTTGACACATACAGTAGTTCTAGTAGATGATAGTTGACACATACACTAGTTCTAGTAGATGATAGTTGACACATGCTGTAGTTCTAGTAGATGATAGTTGACACATACACTAGTTCTAGTAGATGATAGTTGACACATGCTGTAGTTCTTCTTCTTCTTCTTCTTCTTCTTCTTCTTCTTCTTCTTCTTCTTCTTCTTCTTCTTCTTCTTCTTCTTCTTCTTCTTCTTCTTCGTTCATCCGGAGTTATTTTTTCGGACGTGATTGCGTTGTGCCTGTTTACAGCAGAGTTGCGTTCTTGCGCCGTTAGGCCAACACATCCGACTTCTGCGGGCATTTGTTGACCGGGTTAACCTTCCCGGGGGGTTTCTTAAAACGTTAGACTCTCACTGTTGTGGTGTTATCTCCCATCCCAGCTGGCCCATATAGAACAGCCAAAGGCATCCTGGTCGGCCCTCTAGGGAAGGCAGGGGCAGACCATGGGCATTCCCCGCCATCCAAGGAGGCTTCCATAATTGCAGAGCCAACACACAGCGCTCTGGTACTGGGCTCACCCAAGGAATCGTCACGTCCTGCACATGGCTGCTTAGCCTCACTTCCGTATACTGGGCCTTCCGTTCACCATAGGCTGTTCTTCCAGAAGCCAGAAGAATGCTGTTTGCAGATGACATCCACACAGTGAGCTTTCGATTCGGACTTTCCACGTAATGGATTTGCTATCCAAGCAATATTCCATTTTGTGCCACTAGGACACTTTTTCCACCTTTTATGAAGCCCACACAGTGAGCTTTCGATTCGGACTTTCCACGTAATGGATTTGCTATCCAAGCAATATTCCATTTCATGCCTCTGGGAGGCTTGTGTAACCGACATGCCTGTGGTATGAAGTGTGGCAGTCTAAATACTTCTTCATGTACATTTAAATGTCAACCTGAATACAGTTAAAGTAAGCTGCAGTCGACTTGAGCTTGTTGATATCTCCATAGAGCTTGTCCTCGAATGAAGCAGGTGTGGGCCAAAATATCTTTCTCTGTTCTGCATATATTGGGCACTCTTGCAGCAAATGTTTAGCTGTCATTTTACCAGTTCCACAATTACATTCATCTGTATCTCCTATCTTTAGTTTGTTGAACAAGTGGTATTTCAGCCTGTTATGTCCTGTGCGGAGTCTGAAGATTGCTACTTGTTCTCTTCGGTCGAGTTTGTAATATGCATCATCCTTCTGGTGGCCTGGATGCTCTGATTCCCATTTGGTTCTATAAGTGCTTTTTATCAACCTCTTTGCCTCATTATAGGTTATGTCTATGTCAGGCTGTGGTAGTCGTCCACCCTCTTTTGCCAGACTGTCAGCCTCTTCATTTCCAGGTATACTGCAATGTGATGGGATCCACTGTATTATAACTTTTTTGGATTTCTGGCATAGACCATGGAGTGCTGCTCTTAGGTCAGCTAGTTCTGTGCTGTTTTTGCTCTTCAGTATTGAGACAGCTGACTTTGCATCTGTGAAGATAGCTATTTGCATCTCTTTATTTTCCTCCATCAAGAGCATTTCTGCTGCAGTTTTCAGAGCCTCTACCTCCGCTTTGAAGTTACTTGAGAACTTTCCAGTTGCCACTGAATGTGTTTTTTTCACTCCATTTTTTAAATTTAGGAGAATTCCTCCTCCTCCATTCTCTACTGAATTTTTGGCTGATCCATCTGTATATGCATGGGTCCAATTGCTGCTTGGGTAATGTGCTTTTATGTAGTTTAGCGTTATTTCTCTTCTTTCGGTTTCATGCTGAGTGTTCTTTTTCTCAATACCAGGAATGTTTTCTATCATCTCAGGCAGTTGCTGCTGTCTCCAAGCTGGGAACTTGTCTGCATTGTAAATGGGTTTGACAGTTGATATGTTAAGTATGGGATCTGCCCTAATCTTTTGTTTTGCAGTTTCTACAAAGTTGCTACGCTTCAGTCTTCCCTTTCCAAAACCACTAAACCTTTTATACATAGGGTGGTCTGTCAATCTTCTAAATTTTTCAGCTTGTTGCTGGGCTCTGCTATCTCTTCTATCCTGCATTGGTTGTAAACAAGTGATCTTTTCTAATTCATTAATAGGCGTTGTCTTCAGGCTTCCAGTTATGATTCGCATTCCTTGATTTTGGACTCTACTTATTTTGTTAAAGTTTGACTTAGCTGCTGTTGCCCAAGCTGCAATGCCATATTCCAGTACTGGCCTCACCCGTCCAGTATATAACTTCTTGAGAACTTTCTCATCTGCTCCCCACGTTGTACCAGCAAGCTTTTTCATGATTGCCATTCTTTGCCTTGCTCTTGTTCGATTTTTCTCAACCTGTGTCTTCCATGTCAGGCGACGATCAAAGGTGACTCCTAGATAGTTTGGATTTTCTTCATGGCGCAATATTTTTCCATTCAATACCAGCTTAGGTTGCTGAGTTTTAGTTGAGAGGGAGAACACTGTGCATGTTGTTTTCTCCTCACTTATCTTCACAAGCCATGATTTTGACCAGTCCTCTAGCGCTAATAGGGCTTGCTGTATTATGCTGTTAGCTGTACTAATATATTCTTCAGATGTCCATATGGCTAGGTCATCTGCAAAGGATGATGTGTGTACTCTGGCTGGAAAATTGTCCGTGATGTCGTTTATGCATGCTAGGAATAATGTTGGTGAAAGAACTCCTCCTTGGGGGACACCTTGCTCCAATAGCATCATTTTGCTGGTTTGTTCTTGTACTTTTGTCCTGGCAGTTCTGTTCTCAAGGTAGTGGCTGATCCATTTGTACATTTTCCCACAAACATGCATTTTTTGCAGTTTTACTTTCAGTCCTTCCTTCCATACTTTATCAAATGCTTTTTCTAAATCTATCCAGACCGCTAGTGTGTGCTTTTTCTCTTGGAAGGCATCCTCTATTTCCTGAGCTATATAGGTTATTTGATCTTCTGTGGATCTGTACTTTCTGAATCCTGCTTGGTGAGGTGTTAAGAGTTGGTTTTCTTCCAGATGCCATGTTAGCCTGCCATTGATAATGCGTTCCATTAGTTTTCCTACACAGCTAAGTAGACTGATAGGTCGATAGCCATTTGGTTCTTCCAGGTCTTTTCCTTTCTTTGGGACTGGTATTAGTATAGCTTCCTTCCATGTCTGTGGGACTATTCCCCTCTTCCAGCTGTAATTTAGGACTGCTAGTAGTTTCTTTTTTGCCTTAGTGCCTAGTCCTATTAGCATTTCATTTGTGATTCCATCCTTTCCTGGTGATGTCTTCTTTTTTAGGTTATTCATTGCCTGTTCCATTTCTTCCATTGTTAGATTTGCCATCATATATTCTGCTGCTGTCTCTGTATATCTATGATGTATCTGTTTATCTTTGATTGCTTTCTTCTGTTCGGCTGTAATATCAATGTGGTTTGCACTGGCATAGTGTTCCATTAGTGCATTTGCAGCCTTTTTTTCCTGTAAGCAAGGCATTTCCTTGTTTAATTGTTATTTGTTTGTTTCTAGGTCCTTCATTGTTCATGGCTTTCACTAGTTTCCATAGTTTGGTTCCATCCCTGTCAAAATTCAGGTTTTCTGTTTTTTTCCTCCAACAATCTCTTGTTGTTTGATTTACTGTTCTTTTATATTTTGCTGAGATGGCTTTGAGAGAGATGTTCGCTTCAGTTGTTTGTTCTCTCTCTGCGGTCTTCCTAGCATCTTCAACTTTGTCCTCCAAAATTTGTAGTTCTTCAGTCCAGTATGGTTTGTAATTTTTCCTCGCTCCTCTTGGAATAGACTCAGTGGCCGCCTGTATTATTGCTCTGTTTAGACTTTCCACCATTTGCTTTATGTTGCCATATCGTGTATTTATGTTTTCACAATATTTGTCAGTTAGTATGGCAAATCTGTCCCAATCTGCTCGTTTGTAATTCCAACGGGGCAAAGGCTTTTGCTCCTGTGGAACATACTCCATATTTATTACAAGCTTGATTGGTCTGTGGTCACTACCTGCTAATTGGTCAAGCACATGGCGATCGATTTTGTGGAGGATGTCTCCTGTGCAGAAAGCTAAGTCTGGAGTTGAAGTGGTAATCCATCTTCTGGAGTAGAAGCTCGGTGTGTCATCCGCTTTGTTGAGTAGATGGAGATTTGAGTCTATTTCCCAGTCCTCCACTTCATCTCCTCTTTTGTCAGTATCTGGGTATCCCCATCTTTCTGAACGGCTATTAAAGTCTCCGACAACAATGCAATTTGTGTCAGTTATTTCCATGTTTGAGAGTGTAAGATCCTTATCTGCCGGGCTATACAGATTGTAAATTCTTATTTTCACGTCCTTTATCATTATATCAACACCTATAATTTCCGTTTGGTTGTCAGAGATCACAGATACTTCGCTGCAAGGTATTGAATTTCGTGTAAGTATTACAACTCCTCCTTTGTGTCCTTCGCGGTCGAAACGTGTGGCCTGATATCCCTCGACTGAAAATGTGCGATTGGCGTTGAGGTGTGTCTCTTGATTGCATGCCACATCTATTCTATCTTTATGAAGACGCTGTGTTAGGGAGGCTTTCTTGTTATAAACTCCTTCTGCATTCCATTGTAGTATGTTGAGTGTCCGGGGTGTTTGGTCAATAGCTCTTAACCTACTCCTCTGTGCCTTGACTCCACAGCACAGGGGAAGGTGACCACCAGTAGTCATGGGTGGACCCCCTCGAGGCAGGGGGCCCGGCACTATCACCGCCTGATGGGACTTCACGGGATTAGCACCATAACGATTAATTTTCATCTGTGGCATCATGAAATGATAAAGTTACGTTGCACTTCTTTGTCAAGCCTGTGGCTCAGTACATCCGATTTCGACAAGCATTTGTTCGGGATGCTTTCCCTAGCCTTTGACTGTCCCCAGTCTATCTACAAGGCAGCAGGTTTGTACGTCTCTTCGTCTAGTCCCTCTCCCTTGACCTGCCCGACATGGGTGACCCTACCAGTAGCTGTGCTACCATCGGCATAGCTCTTGGGGTCATTGGAACGCGCAAGCCCCTCTACCTCGTCAAGGTGGACGTACGGCAGAGGGGATGCTGTAGTTCTAGTAGATGATAGGTGACACATGCTGTAGTTCTTGTAGAAGATAGTTGACACATACAATAGTTCTAGTAGATGATAGTTGACACATACACTAGTTCTAGTAGATGATAGTTGACACATACACTAGTTCTAGTAGATAATAGTTGACACATACACTAGTTCTAGTAGATGATAGTTGACACATACACTAGTTCTAGTAGATGACAGTTGACACATACACTAGTTCTAGTAGATGATTGTTGACACATACACTAGTTCTAGTAGATGATAGTTGACACATACACTAGTTCTAGTAGATGATAGTTGACACATACATTAGTTCTAGTAGATGATAGTTGACACATGCTGTAGCTCTAGTAGATGATAGTTGACACATGCTGTAGTTCTAGTAGATGATAGTTGACACATACACTAGTTCTAGTAGATGATAGTTGACACATACATTAGTTCTAGTAGATGATAGTTGACACATGCTGTAGTTCTAGTAGATGATAGTTGACAAATACACAAGTTCTAGTAGATGATAGTTGACACATGTTGTAGTTCTAGTAGATGATAGTTGACACATACAGTAGTTCTAGTAGATGATAGTTGACACATACAGTAGCTCTAGTAGATGATAGTTGACACATACATTAGTTCTAGTAGATGATAGTTGACACATACAGTAGTTCTAGTAGATGATAGTTGACGCATACAGTAGTTCTAGTAGATGATAGTTGACACATGATGTAGTTCTAGTGGATGATAGTTGACACATACATTAGTTCTAGTAGATGATAGTTGACACATACCCTAGTTCTAGTAGATGATAGTTGACACATACATTAGTTCTAGTAGATGATAGTTGACACATACACTAGTTCTAGTAGATGATAGTTGACACATACATTAGTTCTAGTAGATGATAGTTGACACATACACTAGTTCTAGTAGATGATAGTTGACACATACATTAGTTCTAGTAGATGATAGTTGACACATGCTGTAGTTCTAGTAGATGATAGTTGACACAGACACTAGTTCTAGTAGATGATAGTTGACACATACATTAGTTCTAGTAGATGATAGTTGACACATGCTGTAGTTCTAGTAGATGATACTTGACACATGCTGTAGTTCTAGAAGACGATAGTTGACACATACACTAGTTCTAGTAGATGATAGTTGACACATACACTAGTTCTAGTAGATGATAGTTGACACATACACTAGTTCTAGTAGATAATAGTTGACACATACACTAGTTCTAGTAGATGATAGTTGACACATACACTAGTTCTAGTAGATGATAGTTGACACATACACTAGTTCTAGTAGATGATAGTTGACACATACACTAGTTCTAGTAGATGATAGTTGACACATACACTAGTTCTAGTAGATGATAGTTGACACATACATTAGTTCTAGTAGATGATAGTTGACACATGCTGTAGTTCTAGTAGATGATAGTTGACACATGCTGTAGTTCTAGTAGATGATAGTTGACACATACAGTAGTTCTAGTAGATGATAGTTGACGCATACAGTAGTTGTAGTAGATGATAGTTGACAAATGCTATAGTTCTTGTAGATGATAGTTGACACATACAGTAGTTCTAGTAGATGATAGTTGACACATACAGTAGTTCTAGTAGATGATAGTTAACGCATACAGTAGTTCTAGTAGATGATAGTTGACACATGCTATAGTTCTAGTAGATTATAGTTGACACATACAGTAGTTCTAGTAGATGATAGTTGACGCATACAGTAGTTCTAGTAGATGATAGTTGACACATGCTATAGTTCTAGTAGATGATAGTTGACACATACAGTAGTTTTAGTAGATGATAGTTGACACATACATTAGTTCTAGTAGATGATAGTTGACACATGCTGTAGTTCTAGTAGATGATAGTTGACACATACAGTAGTTCTAGTAGATGATAGTTGACACATACATTAGTTCTAGTAGATGATAGTTGACACATGCTATAGTTCTAGTAGATGATAGTTGACACATACAGTAGTTCTAGTAGATGATAGTTGACACATACACTAGTTCTAGTAGATGATAGTTGACACATGCTGTAGTTCTAGTAGATGATAGTTGACACATACACTAGTTCTAGTAGATGATAGTTGACACATACACTAGTTCTAGTAGATGATAGTTGACACATGCTGTAGTTCTAGTAGATGATAGTTGACACATACACTAGTTCTAGTAGATGATAGTTGACACATACACTAGTTCTAGTAGATGATAGTTGACACATACACCAGTTCTAGTAGATGATAGTTGACACATGTTGTAGTTCTAGTAGATGATAGTTGACACATACACTAGTTCTAGTAGATGATAGTTGACACACGCAGTAGTTCTTGTAGATGATAGTTGACACATACAGTAGTTCTAGTAGATAATAGTTGACACATGCTGTAGTTCTAGTAGATGATAGTTGACACATACAGTAGTTCTAGTAGATGATAGTTGACACATATAGTAGTTCTAGTAGATGATAGTTGACACATGCTATAGTTCTAGTAGATGATAGTTGACACATGCTGTAGTTCTAGTAGATGATAGTTGACACATACACTAGTTCTAGTAGATGATAGTTGACACATACAGTAGTTCTAGTAGATGATAGTTGACACATACACTAGTTCTAGTAGATGATAGTTGACACATGTTGTAGTTCAGAGAGGTGATAGTTGACACATACAGTAGTTCTAGTAGATGATAGTTGACACATACAGTAGTTCTAGTAGATGATAGTTGACACATGCTATAGTTCTAGTAGATGATAGTTGACACATACAGTCGTTCTAGTAGATGGTAGTTGACACATGCTATAGTTCTAGTAGATGATAGTTGACACATACATTAGTTCTAGTAGATGATAGTTGACAAATACATTAGTTCTAGTAGATGATAGTTGACACATGTTGTAGTTCTAGTAGATGATAGTTGACACATGCTGTAGTTCTAGTAGATGATAGTTGACACATGCTGTAGTTCTAGTAGATGATAGTTGACACATACACTAGTTCTAGTAGATTATAGTTGACACATACACTAGTTCTAGTAGATGATAGTTGACACATACACTAGTTCTAGTAGATGATAGTTGACACATGCTATAGTTCTAGTAGATGATAGTTGACACATGCTATAGTTCTAGTAGATGATAGTTGACACATGCTATAGTTCTAGTAGATGATAGTTGACACATACACTAGTTCTAGTAGATGATAGTTGACACATACACTAGTTCTAGTAGATGATAGTTGACACATACAGTAGTTCTAGTAGATGATAGTTGACACATGCTATAGTTCTAGTAGATGATAGTTGACACATACAGTCGTTCTAGTAGATGATAGTTGACACATGCTATAGTTCTAGTAGATGATAGTTGACACATACATTAGTTCTAGTAGATGATAGTTGACACATACAGTAGTTCTAGTAGATGATAGTTAACGCATACAGTAGTTCTAGTAGATGATAGTTGACACATGCTATAGTTCTAGTAGATTATAGTTGACACATACAGTAGTTCTAGTAGATGATAGTTGACGCATACAGTAGTTCTAGTAGATGATAGTTGACACATGCTATAGTTCTAGTAGATGATAGTTGACACATACAGTAGTTTTAGTAGATGATAGTTGACACATACATTAGTTCTAGTAGATGATAGTTGACACATGCTGTAGTTCTAGTAGATGATAGTTGACACATACAGTAGTTCTAGTAGATGATAGTTGACACATACATTAGTTCTAGTAGATGATAGTTGACACATGCTATAGTTCTAGTAGATGATAGTTGACACATACAGTAGTTCTAGTAGATGATAGTTGACACATACACTAGTTCTAGTAGATGATAGTTGACACATGCTGTAGTTCTAGTAGATGATAGTTGACACATACACTAGTTCTAGTAGATGATAGTTGACACATACACTAGTTCTAGTAGATGATAGTTGACACATGCTGTAGTTCTAGTAGATGATAGTTGACACATACACTAGTTCTAGTAGATGATAGTTGACACATACACTAGTTAGTTCTAGTAGATGATAGTTGACACATGCTGTAGTTCTAGTAGATGATAGTTGACACATACACTAGTTCTAGTAGATGATAGTTGACACATACACCAGTTCTAGTAGATGATAGTTGACACATGCTGTAGTTCTAGTAGATGATAGTTGACACATACACTAGTTCTAGTAGATGATAGTTGACACACGCAGTAGTTCTAGTAGATGATAGTTGACACATACAGTAGTTCTAGTAGATAATAGTTGACACATGCTGTAGTTCTAGTAGATGATAGTTGACACATACAGTAGTTCTAGTAGATGATAGTTGACACATATAGTAGTTCTAGTAGATGATAGTTGACACATGCTATAGTTCTAGTAGATGATAGTTGACACATGCTGTAGTTCTAGTAGATGATAGTTGACACATACACTAGTTCTAGTAGATGATAGTTGACACATACAGTAGTTCTAGTAGATGATAGTTGACACATACACTAGTTCTAGTAGATGATAGTTGACACATGTTGTAGTTCAGAGAGGTGATAGTTGACACATACAGTAGTTCTAGTAGATGATACTTGACACATACAGTAGTTCTAGTAGATGATAGTTGACACATGCTATAGTTCTAGTAGATGATAGTTGACACATACAGTCGTTCTAGTAGATGGTAGTTGACACATGCTATAGTTCTAGTAGATGATAGTTGACACATACATTAGTTCTAGTAGATGATAGTTGACAAATACATTAGTTCTAGTAGATGATAGTTGACACATGTTGTAGTTCTAGTAGATGATAGTTGACACATGCTGTAGTTCTAGTAGATGATAGTTGACACATTCATTAGTTCTAGTAGATGATAGTTGACACATGCTGTAGTTCTAGTAGATGATAGTTGACACATACACTAGTTCTAGTAGATTATAGTTGACACATACACTAGTTCTAGTAGATGATAGTTGACACATACACTTGTTCTAGTAGATGATAGTTGACACATGCTATAGTTCTAGTAGATGATAGTTGACACATGCTATAGTTCTAGTAGATGATAGTTGACACATGCTATAGTTCTTGTAGATGATAGTTGACACATACACTAGTTCTAGTAGATGATAGTTGACACATACACTAGTTCTAGTAGATGATAGTTGACACATACAGTAGTTCTAGTAGATGATAGTTGACACATGCTATAGTTCTAGTAGATGATAGTTGACACATACAGTCGTTCTAGTAGATGATAGTTGACACATGCTATAGTTCTAGTAGATGATAGTTGACACATACATTAGTTCTAGTAGATGATAGTTGACAAATACATTAGTTCTAGTAGATGATAGTTGACACATGTTGTAGTTCTAGTAGATGATAGTTGACACATGCTGTAGTTCTAGTAGATGATAGTTGACACATTCATTAGTTCTAGTAGATGATAGTTGACACATGCTGTAGTTCTAGTAGATGATAGTTGACACATACACTAGTTCTAGTAGATTATAGTTGACACATACACTAGTTCTAGTAGATGATAGTTGACACATACACTAGTTCTAGTAGATGATAGTTGACACATGCTGTAGTTCTAGTAGATGATAGTTGACACATACACTAGTTCTAGTAGATTATAGTTGACACATACCCTAGTTCTAGTAGATGATAGTTGACACATACACTAGTTCTAGTAGATGATAGTTGAAACATACAGTAGTTCTAGTAGATGACAGTTGACACATACATTAGTTCTAGTAGATGATGGTTGACACTTACAATAGTTCATACAGATTATAGTTGACACATACAATAGTTCATACAGATTATAGTTGACACATACAATAGTTCATACAGATAATATTTGACACATGCTGTATTTCTAGTAGATCTTAGTTGTCACATGCTGTAGTTCAGAAAGATTATAGGTGACAATTGCAATAGTTCCAACAGGTAAAAGTTCTCTATCTCTCTATCTTTCATGCATAGTATTTCCTATTGATGATAATTTCCGTATCGCAGCCTCTGTTTTGATATGCCTCATGAAAATAATTTTTCTCTTTTTTAATTAATTTTGTTTGTTTGTTTGTTATGTTTTAATGTGTGGTCAGGTAATGTCTGCAAATGAAAGTACTTCATCGTTTTGTCTTTTTCTTCTTTGTCGAACAATTTTCAACATTCTTTTAAAAATACAAAAGAAACCACACATCTCCACTGTTTCTCTATCATTCATTTATTTCACGTTGATCATTGCATCCATACAGACAAGAAATATATTTTGACAGGTAACGGAACTGCAATGCTTCTCGAGATATTTCTATTTGTTTCACGGTCTTGTTTTTTTAAATGTGAACTCTTGTCTCGATCTCCATGTCGCATTTAAGAGTGATGTTTGAAACTCTGTGGCTTTATGTGTGATGTTTATAACTCGGTAGCTTTAAGCGTGATATTTATAACTCGGTAGCTTTAAGAGTGATATTTATAACACGGTAGCTTTAAGCGTGATGTTTATAACGCTATTTTCACGGCCTGCCCCGCTGTAGTGTAGTGGCTAGCACGACTGCCTGACGATCCCGTGGCCATGTGTTCAAATCAACATGAAGTTGGATTCTGGTCACTGACCTGATTCATCAGACCACAAATGGGTACGAGGATAACACCTGCGAAGTAAAAGCGGATGGCGTGATTTTGACCACATCACCCATCGAGAGATGATGATCTAACAATATGTGGCCATCACTAATGCGCATAAATGTCTCACGGCGTCAAAAGAATTCCTGTAATTGTTAATTTACTTATGTTCATGGCATCGTGTATGACTGAACAGCCGCGGCAACCTTACCATATTACTAGTACTTTCTGGGCGCCGATACAAATATAGTTGCTTTTTTACAGAGAGCGCGAAAGTAGTACCTGCACTTTTTAAAATAAAAATAATTAATATTTAAAAAAAAAAAAAAAACACTCACAGAGAAAGAAATAAAGAAATATGCAAGTCTCGATCTTTTCCCTACTATACAGTTCTGTTTCAATGATGTCATGATTCTAATTTTAGAAATGACTCAATACTTTAAAATGGCAGTTACAGTAACGACAGATGCGTCCCGAGGCTTCTCCCAAGTCAGGCATGAGAAGTTGTCAGCCCAAGAGATTGTGTAAGATGGTGCCGCCTTTTCTCAACTTGGCGACCTATCGTAGCAGCACTCAAACAGATCGATGCCTTTATTGCTCATGCAATTATTATGCAAGGGTGCCTTCGCATTCAAACGCTGAATCTTACCGTCAGCAACGCAAGGTCAGAGACACAAAATGTTTGTAGTCGATAGCAGGTAATTAGAAATGGAAAATCTCCAGTAAAACGGGTACATTTTCTCACTACGGCAAACAAAGAAATTCAAAAGCGGTAGATTTATCTAGGGCCAGTATGTGACTCATGATTATGCACTTTCAGTGTTCATGTACTGTAAGTTTCTGTACAATTAGAACATGGGATGTGTACTAAAGAACTGTGAGCATGCAGTGTGAAGTCAGATGAAGACAAATTGACAGTGCGAAGAGAGTTGATAGAAGAAATGGTTGGGTGGTTGGTTGGGTCGTTCGTTTATTGGTTGGTTCGTTGGTTGATTAGTTAGTTAGTTGATTGACTGGTTGGTTGGTTCGTTGGATGGTTGGTTTGCAGGTTGGTTAGTTAGTTTATTGGTTGGATGATTGGTTGATTTGTTAGTTGATTGATTGGTTGGTTGGTTGATATTTTGGTTGGTTGATGGGTTGATCGGTCGGTCGGTTGGTTGGTTCGTTAGTTGGTTGTTTGGTTGTTGGATGGTTGATTGTGAACACTCTTGAAGAAGCCCTTTTGTAAATCTTAGGTTCGGTGCATTGGTCTTCACGTGGTCTAAATTACAGTAAAGTCGGAATTGGTTTGGTGTAGATACTTGTCTCATGACTCAGTACCAATGTATTATTTTCTCTGTGACTGCGTTGAAGAGCTCCCGTTCCCGTCTAAACGCCCAGAAAACAACGGGTCATGCAATACTATACTGGAATTTGACAACTTCGAATAGATAAAAATCGGACATTGTGGTCACATGAACATCAATAACACTGTAAAAACAAACATACGGGAGGGGACTGTCGAAAGCAAGCCAGCAAGAGGTAGGCAAAGCTGCGAGAGAAAGGATAACATGCAACAATCTGTCAGTGTACAAACAAATCTAAATATGGCATGTATTGCATGCAGATCCATGGCGTCCGACTTTCATTGTTGAGATAACACTTGGTTGGTGGCCACTGTCTATTTTTTAGTATGCACTTTCACAAATTGTTGTAAATCCCATTCTTTTGCTAATTATTTCAATTCTGCTTTCTATATAATTTTTTATTGGTGCTCTGTTCGGTCTTTTTCTTCTCCATCTTCTTCATGTGTCTATTCTGGATAGGTCACTGGCGATCATGACTGTCTACTGCCTTCTACCGTTTGACACTATAGTCAAGTTGATGTTGCTTTATATTATTAATTATTACCCAGATGATTAAACTTACAAACGCATCTTTCGCTTTCTTTGACTGACTTTCTTGCATAGTATTTTCCCTACATAAGGTTAATTTCACTGTTCTGGACCTCCTGTTGATTTATCTGTGACTATGTCTTGTGATGTTGATGAACGATCGAGTAACGCCACAAAGCTAGCAAGACATCATCGTTTGTTATCCTCTCTGTCCACAATGTTCTCAACAATCTTCTCTATACACAATGTTCTCAATAATCTTCTCTGTACACATTGTTCTCGACAATCTTCTCTGTACACAATGTACTCAACAATCTTCTCTTCTCTGTACACAATGTTCTCTGTACACAATGTTCTCAAAAATCTTCTCTGTACACAATCATCTCTGTACACAATCATCTCTGTACACAATCTTCTCTGTACACAATGTTGTCAAAAATCTTTTCTGTAAACAATGTTCTCAAAAATCTTCTCTGTACACAATCTTCTCTGTACACAATGTTCTCAATGTCATAAGTCGGGGTGCCCCACCGGCTAGATGAAAATATTATTCACTGGCGAGCAACCCCAAATAGTCAGAAACTGACTAGGGACAAAATCTATATGGCTGAACTATAGATTATGCCCATGAATATCCAACGTACAGCTCTAAGTGGCTCGTTACAAAATTGAAATGAACTGTGCTGAATATTCGCCAAGGAATAGGAAAGAGAATGTTAGCTAGGATAGACTTTTAAGTCTGAATTAAAGTTTAAGGACAACTATCCTAGTACAGGTTTTTCTCCCTGACTGCTCCTTTCCTTGGTGTGTAAGTGAACCCCCATCAATGTACACAACAACACGTATGCACAATTGGAAAAAATATAATGACAGAACTATGAGTTACAATACTACAACATTTATTTACTAATCATAGACATCTGATGGTTTTCAATATGGGGATGATGAAATCATATAACATATTGTGATGAGAAACATTACGTAACTTTACTTGTTACTTGATCTATCTGGACCTGTGGTCCAGATCCCCACTCTCCAGTAGACTCAAAAAAAAGAACAGCTTGCCGGTATTCTGATTCCTGCCAGTCCTAGCTCTACCTAGTCTTCACTCGTTCTTGAGATCTGTAACATAGGTGCTCCTTGTGAGAGCTTGAAAGAAAGTCGACAATGTGTTATATCTAATTCTACATCAGCACAATCCTAATTAAAACATATCATAACACAAACATATACAATGACCAGTCTGGCCAAGTTTATCTTCCAGCTCTACTGCGTTGTACCATCCTCCTTCACCCTACTGTCTTTAGTCTGGGACGGGCTTTTCAATTGTCTCACACGCCTGTAATGATTACATTTCTGCCGCCCATGTCCATGTCGCTAATAGAGAAATTCTGTCGTACAGCCGCTCCGTCCAAAGTTGGTTTAGAAGCTCACAGGGTCGGTAAAGGTATTATAATAGTACCGGGTCATCCAGGCTTACAAGCCGTGACCAGTAGCTGTGCCAGGTTCCCATGCATTACCGTGAACGCACGCCCACAATACACTGAGAAAGTTTAGCACCATATACCCTATAACAATTGTGGGTAATGTCTGTACCATTACACCTCTGCTTCTAACACAATCGTTGGCCATTGTGCCAATGCGCAGACAATAGCATAACACTTCATATTGGTAGGTTTGCATATGACAAATCAATACATCAAACATCCAATACACATAAACATATTGATTAAACTAGACATATTATGATACTTTAACATCATAGCATAATGCACTAGTTAGTTTGTATGTATACGAAATGAGACGTATATACACAAAAAGAATATGTACGAAGCATATTCCTAGCATCGTATATTCATATGAAATTACACATACATACATCCAACCTATCCATAAACATTATATTACTTCAAGATGGACATCTAATGATACTCAACATAATAGCATCAGGCAGTATTAATGAGTACTAATATTGTATAGCTACAAAATGAGATATACAAAAAGTCTAATTGAAGTGACCACACAGACCAGCCATATTTGCTGATCTGCCCGGTTTAATCACCACTTAGTTACTGCTGTGGTAAGAATTAAAGAAATAGTCAGTTGACTATAATCTGTACAACAAATGCACACACCAAAAGGCAACTAGGATAGTGTACAAAGAAATGACAAGCATCTACCAAGACACCTAAAAGTATACTTAGACAATGATATTTATTGAAATAACCTATGTCAGATATAGACTGACTAGTTACTAAGAAATAATTCTCCTAGTGAAATCTAGCAACATAAGAATCATACATATGACAACAAACATTGAGCTGGCTGCCTACCTGTTCTGAAGTCAGACTTAATCTAAAGGGAACCGGTCTAGCGTGGGTTTTTATACCTAGCCTAGCAGTAGACACTTATCTCCCAGGAATTCCATTCATAAATTCTTTTTATCTCCCCCTGACGTTAATTGCAATCCTAACTGCAAAACTTGCTATCACTCTCATTCCTCCAGTCTTGCTCTAATAAAATGTTTCACACATTCCTACAGTGCAGACTCCCCTCTGTCTGGTACAAAGCCCACAGGCCCAGTGTTAATTGCCTTATGAGATCTGGTTCACACCTCCCTGAGTCTGCCAGTCTGAGTCTTATCAGTGATTTCACACCTTGCACCTCTAGTCTGTTTCTAGATGGAGGTCAGCCATCACGGTTGGGTGATTTCCTACCTCTGCTTATCAGGTGTCATGCCTGGTCGGTTATAATTACACAGTCCATGGAGTCTGCCATCCTGTGGGTGTAATTATCAGTTTGACCAGTAACACTTTGAATCTGGACTGGCTGGGTAGTTTGACTGGTGTCAAATTACACTTCTCAGATAGAAAGACATTCCTGGTGGTTTGTTTACTTGCAGGCTTTGCAAGCTTACCTCAAGACAGTATAGCCTTGAATATAGAGAAAACAGTTTTGTTCGTCTGTTAATCCTCTACATGGCCCATCAAGAGTGACCCGAAAATTGTTCTGGGAAGTAAAGGCTGCAACTTCGTGACAGAGCTTCCCCCTTAAAAAAAGTTTCTGCCAGAAATCTTTTGTCAAGCACGCCGTACATCCCAGAATAATGACTAAGCACTCTCCGTTCTGTATCTGCCTAAAGGTTTCCAATATCCCTTGTGGCAATGGGTTGTCCTGCCTCTGCATAAAAACGTCCCATTTCCATAATCCAAGGATACTCTGGATAGATCCTTGTACCGGGTTTTCGGCCGGGATTCCATGCAATAGCTTGGTAAAATCCGGTAATTGTCAGGAGGTTGTAATTTTACCCCTCTGGGAAAGATCACAATCAACGGGATTCGTCTACGCCTGTGGGCGACTGTCTTAGTCCACTCCCTCACGTGATTTAATCCTTTCAGCCGAGGATGTCCCCGTAGTGAAGTCTCGCATAAGCTGGCCACAGCAAAGCTTGTCTCCGTGATTTTCCTCCATCCATTATAGATCCTTAACTGATCCATCAATATCTTCCTTTTGAAAGGAATAATGTTACACATCATGGTCCCATGATATAAATTCAACTGGCGCTTTCCTCCTTCAAAGTCGGGCGTAACAATCTTCCCTCCTCGGTGTCGCGGTTTCTTCCCCTGATAATCAGTTAACGGGCTGAGTTTCTCTGCATTAGAGTTTCTTGTACAAACCGTGCTAGAAATTGGAAATTTAGTGTGCCAAGTTGTCATGCCTTGAGAGATAACATAGTTACTCCAGGGCGATAAAGTGGAGTTACTTTTGAATAAAGTATCCACAAATAGCTGATCTACTCCTATCAAATCGACCTGACTGAAGGGTAGATTGAGTCCTAAGAGTGTTGATTCCAAACCACTCTTGACTTCTGTTACTTCAGGTCCCTGTTGCTGGAATTCCCTGATAACTTCAGCTAATGAGATGATAGGCGTTTCTTCCTCCATCTTGTGCAAAGAATTTTCTTCTTTAGCAACTACAGACAATGTTGTCTGCACAATATCAGAGTCCATATTCTGGCTCCTGACAATTCCCTGTGTTTCCTGAGTCTCCGAACTGGTATACTGTGAGATAACAACTGGAAATGTTTCCTGGTCTGGATATTCCTCTCTGGTCGTGCTTTCATGGGCTAAGTCCAGTTGAGGTACATCCTGAGGTGGGCTGTCTAAGCAATCCATCACAATAGGTAAATGATTTAAACTGAGATCTAGTGTCTTGTCCTGAGCTGCAGCCTCAAAGATCACAAGAGGTTCCGGGTCATCCTTCATCCCACTGTCAGTCAAATTTAATCCCACTTCTTCCTCGTCTGGGCTGAAGGGAATAATAAGGTCGGTTACCTCTCCATCTTCGACCTCTTTAAAAGATGTCCTCAGGTCCTCTTCTTCTTGAGTTTCACCCCTCGTTGAACGAACGAACGAACGAACAGACTTTATTTTCAAAGGGTAACAAATTGGGCACGCAGGCCCGTCTTACATTCGACCCTTCCAATCACTCATCTTTCTTTCATCAACAGTGCATAGGAAAAAAACATTGTCACCTGAATTTTGTAAACATAAACAATGCATATTACTACGTTATGAGACACATCCACCACTCACCCACACATCCCCCATTCACTCCAACTCCCCCACCCAACCACACACACATACAATACATTCCCCCACCCATCCATCACATCCCTACACCTACACATCTCCCCACCCACACACACCTCTAACCCACCACACATCCCATCCACCCACACCCCAAGCACACATACATTCAATAACCCACACATCCCCCACCTACACACATCTCCCCACCCACTCACATATCCTCTACCCGTCCCATTTCCCACCAACAATCAATCACCCAATATCCTCCTTCACCCACACACCTCCAACCACCCAGCCAAACACACATTCCTCAGCCACACACACATCTCCCCGTCAACTCACAAATGCCGCACTCACCCACATAATCTCCCATCTCCCCCAGCCCACTCACAGATCCCGAGCCCACACCTACAAACATCCCCCACCATCTCCTAACCTGCACACACTCACCCACCCACATATCCTCTACCCACCCACACATCCTCTATCCACCCATCCCCCAACCAAACATCCCTTAACCACATACCCTTACTCATATACAATCACCCACCCACACATCCTCTACCCAACCACACATCCTCCATCCACCCATTGCCCCAGCCACACATCCCTTAACCACACACCCCTACCCATATACACACACATCCCCACCCACGCACAATCTCCCCACCCATACAAACATCCCTCACACACATCCCCACCAACCAACACATTCCCCATTCACAAACACACACCTCCCATCTACGCACACACAACCCACACACACATCCCCAACCCATACATTCATCCCCTCACACATCCCTAGACACACGTACTTATCCCTCAACCACTAACACCCACACATCCCTTACCCGCTCATCAACACATACATCTCCTATCTACCCACCCACACTCACACATCCCAACCACCCATGTAAGCACACATCCCCCACCCTCACACACATCCTTCACCCACCCGCAAACCCAACCACACCTTCACCCACCCAAACAAACATCATTTATCCACACCCAGCTCCCCTCCCACACAACACCACACCCACACACATCCCAAAGACACATCCCACACACACATCTATCCACACATCTCCTACCCATCCACACATCCCCCAACTACAATCACCCTCACTACCCACACATACTTCCTCCATCCAGCCACACACACCCCCACCCAGCCAGACATATCCCCAACCCACACACACATCTCCAAATCCCTCACCCACACCTATCACGCACCCTCCCCCAACGAACACACATCCCCCACACACATTCACCCACACATCTCTCACCCACTCCCCACCCATCCACCCAAACATCCCACACCCATACACCTCCCTCAACCACACACTCCCCAAACCCACAACTACCCCCACCTGCACACATCTCCCACCCACCACATATCCCCACACCCACATCTCCCCACCCACACATATACCCCCACCCATCCCATAACCCACCATCAATCATCCACCAACATATCCTCCTCCACCCACTCACCCACAACCACCTAGACAAACACACATCCCCACCCACAAACACATCTCCCCATACACCCATACATCTCGAACGCATCCACACACAAATCCCCCACCCACCCACACACAAATCCCCCATCCACCCACACAATCCCACCCCGCCCACCCACACATCCTGAGCCCACCCACACACATCACGAATCCACCCACACACACATCGCCCCATCCCCCAACTTACTATAATGATCAAACTCCCACACTTTACACACACATACAGTGATGATTGTCGTGAGCATTGTCGCAAAATTGTAAAGAAAATGGAGAAAAATTGTACATATACATTTTGTAACTTAAAAATTAGTGATGTAATTCAACTCTCTCTCTCTCTCTTGCTCTCTCTCTCTCTCTCTCTCTCTCTCTCTCTCTCTCTCTCTCTCTCTCTCTCTCTCTCTCTCTCTCTCTCTCACTAACGCTCTCACTCACATTACAGTAATGTTATATTATAAATGATAAAATCAAGTGTCATACATACAAAATGATAATGTGAAAGATGAAAATACACAAAAAATATGGAATGGCATGTTACAGGACATGCGAGCACTCAATTCTCTCTCTCTCTCTCTCTCTCTCTCTCTCTCTCTCTCTCTCTCTCTCTCTCTCTCTCTCTCTCTCTCTCACACACACACACACACACACACAGGCACACACACATCCCCCCCACACACACACACACACCCATACATACATCCTCACATCTAGACAAATACATGATGCCTCACATTATCACTGAAACTAATAAGAACAAACTCCCACACTTTACACACAATTGAGACACTGACGATTGTCGTGAGAATTCTCTTGTACTGGCAAACCGTAGTGCAAACAGTTGTCCTCTGGGTAACTGTTAATAGTTAAATTATCTGAACTGATAATTAGTGATTCTTCCCGCGTTGCAGTAATGAAATTCACCTGGGATTCCGTTTCTTCCGTCCTCCCTATTTCAGTCAGATGTAATTCTACTTCGTGATTCTGTGAACAGAAGGGAATGTGAGAATCGGCTAGGTCTCTGCCTGCGACCTCATTAAAGGTTGTCTTCAGTTCCTCTTTCTCTCGAGATTCATTTCTCGTAGAAGTTAAGTGGTTTTCCTGAAGGTCCTGTGCTGCAGTTAAACGACTATTGCCGTGGTGCAAACAGTTATCACGTTTGTGACTGTTTGAAGTGCCCTTGGCACGTTTTTTCTTCCCTCTTTTCCGTTTAGGACTGGGTCGAATGAGAACCTGTAGTTCCCGGTCCACTAACTCTGATTCCGCTGTGGGTGGCAAAGATGTCCCTTCCTTCCTGGTTGGGTGAGCATCCATATCTCCTACCTTATGTTCCGCTAGAAAGGTTAGCTTCTCCGCATTGACTGCTTCCATATGCGTTTTCCCCATCTCTACTCCTTCAGTTTTGCTACGCTCTTGTGCTTCAAAGAACTCATTATGTCTTTTAAACATCATTTCTTCTTCTTGGTCCCACCATTCTAACTCTGCTATGATATATGTTTCTAGTTGCTCCCCCTTTAAGCCTTCTCTTATGCCCCACCCTCTCGCGGTCTCTGAGAAATCTGCGCGCGCCTTCAGGTCCTCTTCAAGATTCCGGTAAAGCAAGACCATAATTGCTAATTACTATATTCAGGTAAGCCCCTATGTATATATCAAAAATCAGATATAAGCTAGAACGACAAGAGTTAACTACTGACAGTCTACGCTATCCAATGTGTATAGTTTAGCCTCAGCAGTGAAAGACAACTGAAAATAATATTCAAGTAGTACCTGGCGACAGCAGTGAAGTAATTGTGAGAGATATACTACACAGTAATCAACAGTAATATTTACCTAAATAAACATTAAAATGCACTGCATACATGTCAAAATGAACATGGCATATATTAGCATAAAATTGCAGATCAGTCAAGCAGTTAAATCATCAAACACATCAATGTAAATATGATTAAAGTGTCCAATTATCAATAAATGATTAATGATAACACTAAATGATAGATGATGGTAGTTTTCTCATAAGTTCTTATCTGTTATAAACTTTTGAAAAGTTATTTCTATACTCTGTAACTTCCTCAACTAAAATTAGCTACATTTGATGATAGTCTATTTTGATGACTGAAGATTACAAGAGTTAACTTTTAAAAATCGTATGTCTAGGGTCTAGTAGAATCACTATGATTACTAGAATCCTGGTTCAGGATCGCGGACTGGACCCCAATCTGTCATAAGTCGGGGTGCCCCACCGGCTAGATGTAAGTATTATTCACTACTGAGCAACCCCAAATACTCAGAAACTGACTAGGGGCAAAATCTATATGGCTGAACTATAGATTAGGCCCATGAATATCCAACGTACAGCTCTAAGTGGCTCGTTACAAAATTGAAATGAACTGTGCTGAATATTCGCCAAGGAATAGGAAAGAGAATGTTAGCTAGGATAGACTTTTAAGTCTGAATTAAAGTTTAAGGACAACTATCCTAGTACAGGTTTTTCTCCCTGACTGCTCCTTTCCTTGGTGTGTAAGTGAAACCCCACCAATGTACACAACAACACGTATGCACAATTGGAAAAAATATAATGACAGAACTATGAGTTACAATACTACAACATTTATTTACTAATCATAGACATTTGATGGTTTTCAATATGGGGATGATGAAATCATATAACATATTGTGATGAGAAACATTACGTAACTTTACTTGTTACTTGATCTATCTGGACCTGTGGTCCAGATCCCCACTCTCCAGTAGACTCAAAAAAAAGAACAGCTTGCCGGTATTCTGACTCCCGCCAGTCCTAGCTCTACCTAGTCTTCACTCGTTCTTGATATCTGTAACATAGGTGCTCCTTGTGAGAGCTTGAAAGAAAGTCGAGAATGTGTTATATCTAATTCTACATCAGCGCAATCCTAATTAAAACATATCATAACACAAACATATACAATGACCAGTCTGGCCAAGTTTATCCTTCCAGCTCTACTGCGTTCACCATCATCCTTCTCCATTTAGTCTGGGACGGGCTTTTCAATTGTCTCACACGACTGTAATGATTACATTTCTGCCGCCCATGTCCATGTCGCTAATACAGAAATTCTGTCGTACAGCCGCTCCGTCCAAAGTTGGTTTAGCAGCTCACGGGGTCGGTAATGGTATTATAATAGTACCGGGTCATCCGGGGTTACAAGCCGTGACCAGTAGCTGTGCCAGGTTCCCATGCATTACCGTGAACGCACGCCCACAATACACTGAGAAAGTTTAGCACCATATACCCTATACCAATTGTGGGTAATGTCTGTACCATTACAGCTCTGCTTCCAACACAATCTTTGGCCAATGTGCCAATGCGCAGACAATAGCATAACACTTCATATTGGTAGGTTTGCATATGACAAATCAATACATCAAACATCCAATACACATAAACATATTGATTAAACTAGACATATTATGATACTTTAACATCATAGCATAATGCAGTAGTTAGTTTGTATGTATACGAAATGAGACGTATATACACACAAAAAATATGTACGAAGCATATTCCTAGCATCGTATATTCATATGAAATTACACATACATACATCCAACCTATCCATAAACATTATATTACTTCAAGATGGACATCTAATGATACTCAACATAATAGCATCAGGCAGTATTAATGAGTACTAATATTGTATAGCTACAAAATGAGATATACAAAAAGTCTAATTGAAGTGACCACACAGACCAGCCATATTTGCTGATCTGCCCGGTTTAATCACCACTTAGTTACTGCTGTGGTAAGAATTAAAGAAATAGTCAGTTGACTATAATCTGTACAACAAATGCACACACCAAAAGGCAACTAGGATAGTGTACAAAGAAATGACAAGCATCTACCAAGACACCTAAAAGTATACTTAGACAATGATATTTATTGAAATAACCTATGTCAGATATAGACTGACTAGTTACTAAGAAATAATTCTCCTAGTGAAATCTAGCAACATAAGAATCATACATATGACAACAAACATTGAGCTGGCTGCCTACCTGTTCTGAAGTCAGACTTAATCTAAAGGGAACCGGTCTAGCGTGGGTTTTTATACCTAGCCTAGCAGTAGACACTTATCTCCCAGGAATTCCATTCATAAATTCTTCTTATCTCCCCCTGACGTTAATTGCAATCCTAACTGCAAAACTTGCTATCACTCTCATTCCTCCAGTCTTGCTCTAATAAAATGTTTCACACATTCCTACAGTGCAGACTCCCCTCTGTCTGGTACAAAGCCCACAGGCCCAGTGTTAATTGCCTTATGAGACCTGGTTCACACCTCCCTGAGTCTGCCAGTCTGAGTCTTATCAGTGATTTCACACCTTGCACCTCTAGTCTGTTTCCAGATGGAGGTCAGCCATCACGGTTGGGTGATTTCCTACCTCTGCTTATCAGGTGTCATGCCTGGTCGGTTATAATTACACAGTCCATGGAGTCTGCCATCCTGTGGGTGTAATTATCAGTTTGACCAGTAATACTTTGAATCTGGACTGGCTGGGTAGTTTGACTGGTGTCAAATTACACTTCTCAGATAGAAAGACATTCCTGGTGGTTTGTTTACTTGCAGGCTTTGCAAGCTTACGTCAAGACAGTATAGCCTTGAATATAGAGAAAACAGTTTTGTTCGTCTGTTAATCCTCTACATGGCCCATCAAAAGTGACCCGAAAATTGTTCTGGGAAGTAAAGGCTGCAACTTCGTGACACTCAACAACATCTTCTCTGTACACAATGTTCTCTGTACACAATGTTCTCAACAATCTTCTCTGTCCACACAAAAAAGACACGAGGTCTCGTCTGAAAGTTCCAGAGGTAAAGAATCGCATTGCAATTGGAAAGATGTCAGTCACATACTATTTCGTATTCACTGAGAAAGAAAAGCAGGGATTGTGACCTTAAATGGTATGGACAAGTTCTTTGAATATGGTTGGCCCGGAAGAAGAAACACACCGACATTCTACAAGATCCAAGAATATTTATTGGCTGATGAACGTATCTCGGAAACTGACACACTGCTGCTGTACTAGAGCTCACATTTGTGTGGACAGAACAGTGTTAGAAGGCATCATTCCTGGAAGACATTCCTGGGTGTTGATCAGCTCGAAGACGGACACTGGACACAGCAAACACATTGCGCCGGACAATTCATGAGGCAGGAGAACTAGCAAAGGATGGAGAATCTTTTCAGCGGATCCTGATGAGAGCGCACTTCTGATAATGGCCTACTAGATGATAGGTGCATGACATTGGAAACAGTAAACCGTATTTGCTGATAAGACGTTTGCCGATAAAACATTTAGTTTTCTGTGGTGTTTTTCTATAGCATCATCATGTGCCATGCTGATTAGGGTAGGCGGTCATATTTCGCCATCTCATGTGATCACCAGAGTCGTGGATCAGCTCTGTTATCTTGTCTCAACCACACCACGTGATCAAGTCATTCATGTATTTACTTCTCTGCCTGCCCCTTGTTATGTTCCTCTCAATCTTCCCCGTTGCCACCAAGTTCTTCATTTTATTTCTTCTCATAACGCGTCAAAAACATTGTCATGTCTACGTCTAATTTCTCTAATCAGTTTACGATTTTTAATTGTTTTTTGTAGGACTTGGTCATTGGTTTTTCTGTCTGTTCATAGTATTCTTTGCATTTTCCTCAAAAACCACATTTCCACAGCCATTAGATGTTTTTCAGCTTGTCTGCTCGGTTGTCCACGCTTCACATCCATACGAAAGTACAGGTTCTATGTAACACTCATTTTCTCGTTGCAAATGACATCTTTTGATCAGTGTGTTTTCCATCTTGCAAAAAGCTGCCTTCGCCATGGCGATTCTTTTTCTAATCTCTTCAAGGTACCTCCCATCAGATGTAATGAGTGTTCCGAGACAACTGTACCGATTCACTTGTTTAAGAACATTCCCATTTAGTGCCGCTGCATCTCTGTGTGGTATTTGTTGGATCGCCTGTGGTGTGTCAATGTCACGTGCAACGTATGGTTTTAACATATTAATGTGAAAAATTTTATGTTTCCCTTTTACATCAATGAGATAATCAACATCACTGACCTTTCTAATGACTCTAAATGGACCCTGCCATGAAGTAACAAGACAATCACGAGGGTCGGGTAGTAACAGCCAAACTTCGTCTTCTTCTTTCAAGACTATTGTCTTGGCATTTCTGTTATCGTATTGCCTGTATCTCTCGCCAGCTTTTTCGAGTGCTGATTTTGCAATTTGATAAGCTGTCATAATGTTATTCCTCAATTAAGTAACCATTTCATAGGCTTCTCTTTTCGCATGTTCATATGTTTTGTTCGTCAGCGTGTCATTGTATAGCATCAATGGGCCATGAGGATTAGCTCCGTATACGAGCTCAAATGGTGAAACTCCAGTACTTGATTGTGGTACCTCACGGTATGCAAACAGTACTGCAGGCAATAGAATGTCCCAATCTTTAGGGCGTTCAGCCGCAACTTTCGCTAGGGTTCGTTTAAGGACCCCGTTATAATTTTCATTAACCCCATTCGTCATTGGGTGCCAAGGTGAACTAAAAACTTGTGGAATACCCAGTACTTTCATCGCTGCTTGGGTAGCCGCTGATATGAACTGACTACCTCTATCAGACAAGATGTACAATGGAAATCCTATCCTGCTGAAAATTAATAAGAATGAATCTAGGATGGATCTACTGGTGATATGTTTGAGTGGGGTAGCCTCTGAGCAACGAGTACATAGATCTATCATGGTCAAAATAAACCTATTTCCACGATCAGTAGTAGTATTAAGTGGACCGACAATATCCACAGCAATTTTCTGAAATGGGCGTGATGCCAAATCAGTTTTATGAACATGCGCCTTGGGGTGCTTGCCTTTTTGTGTGGTTCTTTGGCACAATGTACATGAACGAACATGGTTCATAATATCTTTGACATAACCAGGCCAGTAAAATTGTGCCAATAACCTGTGAGTGGTCTTAGCAATACCCATATGCCCCGCAAATGGTGAGTCATGTGCGAGCCACTCACTATATGGCAGATAGGCCTTAGGTTCATACCAGAATACGATCAGCGTTGCCAGTAGTGGGTTGTGTTCAATATTAAATTCTCAAATCCCGAAACAACCAAATATATATATATATATATATATATATATATATATATATATATATATATATATATGTGTGTGTGTGTGTGTGTGTGTGTGTGTGTGTGTGTGTGTGTGTGCGCGTGTGCGTGCGTGCGTGCATGCGTGTGTGTGTGTGTGTGTGATTTCTATGCTTCTGTCATCACAACGGGAACAACGGCAAGACAAAGAGAGAAGATGTTGACGTCTCGTCCTTGACTTGGTGTCGAGTCCTCCTTTACAGTGTCGTCCCTGGAGTGAAGAGAGCCGACACCCACATTATAATATTTTTTCCCTCTCAATATTCTGGAGAATCCACCAGCTTCCGTCCAACACACTCCATCAGCCTATGGACACCTTTTCCTATCACTCTCTCACTGTCGTACTATGCCCCCTTCTCATACTTCCCCAACGCAACATACTCAACAACTCTTGCTTCTAGAAATTAATAAAGAGTAATTTATTAAAATAAAAGTGTAACGTATATGAGACGTGTATGTGAAGAAAATGTGTGACGTGTTCTATAAAGTGTGTAGACTCTGACTCTCAGACAGCAACCCAGTCAGCTGATCCCAGCAAAGATAGACCACAGCACGTTACGTCAGAACATGTACTTCTCACCCGTTGCCGAAACCATCTTGCCGGATACTGCTTTGCCTCTGTAGACCTCTGGTAATCCAATTTCATGAACATCCGAAATAGACACCGGTGGTATTAACAGTTAATCATGGACCGGTTGCACTCTACACAATGTCCGTTCCTAACGTTCCTTAACAAACTGCACAAGTCTTTTGTAGTGTGTACGCAGGTAGTTAGTTAGTTAGTTAGTCGACAGATCATCCTCGTTGCACATCGAACCATTCAGTCCATAAGTGCTAATTACTAATGTTAATTGTTACTGTACTAACACTAGGTACTCTTAGCCGGTTCTCGGTTCGTTACTACTGTCTAATGCTGTGTGGTGCATCAATATGCATCACTCTCTTTGATGAATCAATTTCCTTCTAGCGTAAGTTACGTTTCTGTATGCAACTTTATTGACTCTTGAACTGGTGTTCTTCAGAATGGGTTTTTTAATTCTTTCCCAAAACTTGTAGAGTTTCCTTGGATCTGGTAGGGAACCTAGGATAGAAACAACACATCTGGTGATAGTACTAGTCACTGATCCCTTCGGCTGAGTGTAAGCCTATCACCTTGCTTAATGATCTTTAGCTAACTAGACTTAGTCACAGAGCAGATTAGCTACCCACCTAGAGTCGAATCAGGCTATGACAAAGAAAAAATATCAGCAAACAGAATGCGGAACCCCGCCCACCAGGGACACCTACGGGAAGATCCCAATTACCCCTCATTACTCAATTCTCAACTAGTAAAGCTTATCAACACTTCACTAATCTATTCTAGCTAACAGAGCCAAGTATCACTTCACTACTCTAGCTAGTTTCCACTAACAGTGCTAATCATCACACTATAGTTTAACAAGGCCACAGTCTATAGTAATTATAACGAATATATTATAATAAGTTATACCTGAAATGGCACTACTGCAGTCCTATAAATCATATCTACATCTGCCATATAGGCACGTGTAAAATTAAGTCACTAATTAACACACGGTAGATATTATTTCCACTGGCACTGCAGTGCCCTGCACTCTGTCTAGAGCATTATTCAAGTCCACCCTAGTTGATCTCAACTCGAGTTTATATGGCAAACTACCAAAGTTGTCCACGTGACGTTATCCTTTACTCCCCCACACAGGTGGCACAGTGGCAAATCATCCCCTGTCAAGAACTATTTTCCTGGCTTAAATCCTGTCAAAGTTGTCAGTAATTGCCTAGATTCTCAAAACAAGCCAGCTAGTTTCTGTAAACTCCCAACAAAGAGTTTCGATACCAAGCTGCCAATCATCTTGATGTTCCGGAAACCAAGAATTGACAGATGCACTGTTTTCCGTACTAGGTACTTCCGTTTTACATCTGCCCCTGTGATCTCACGGCTTCCATCTGCATTCAAATGTTGACAAACTTGTCACTCTTCTGTTCCGTGGTGACAATCCCAGCAGCCATTTCCGTCTGATGTCCGGCAGTATAGATGACAAACGGAACCATTCCATATCCTTCTCCCTCATCACCAAATGTGTTTATGGGCTGACACGATGTAACCTGTACAACTGTGTTTACTCTGTTAGTACAAATAGATGTCGCTGGTCGATCGTCCGCTTAATCCGAAAATCCTCTATAATAATCAACCGGATAAACACACGGTTTCATTTTGTGACATAGGCCCCTTCCTAAGAGAGTAGTCCATCTCACTCTCCTCCACCGTGAGTTTAATCCAGATGATTCATTCTTCTTCTTCAGGAGCTGGGTGTCTTGACAAGAAATCCGCTCCAACATTTTCCTTCCCAGGAATGTACTCTACTGTGAAATTATACGGTTGAAGTAACAACGACCACCGCATCAAACGTGCGTTGAGCTTCTGAGAAGTAGCCAGGAACATCAGGGGCTGATGATCTGACTGGACCCGAAACTTAACTCCATACAAATATGGCTGAAATTTTTGCACTGCCCATACGAGGGACAAGCATTCTCTCTCGACGGTTGAATAATTCCTCTCCGCCTGTAGAAGTTTCTTACTTGCGTATGCCACAGGTTTCAAAACCGAAGCATCGTCTTTTCCTTCCTGTAACAAAGCGGCTCCAATTCCAATCGCACTCGCATCTGTTCTCAACACAAATGGTTTGGAAAGGTCAGGGAGCTGTAATACAGGTTTGCTGACCAAGGCCTCCTTTAACTGACTATAGGCATTCTCACATTCTGGTGTCCAAATGATTTGATCCGGGAATCCCTTTTTCAAGGTTTCCGTCAACGGAGCTCCCAGTTCCGTGAAATGTGGGATAAATTTGTGGTAGAACCCACACAACGAGAGAAAAGATCGCACATCCTTCTTCGTTTTTGGCCTTGGTGCATTTCTGATTTTCTCCAGGTTCTTCTCTTCTGGAACAATGTGTCCTGGAGTGATGGTGTGACCTAGAAATTCCAGAGTCTGGTAACCAATCATGCACTTGGTTGGACGAGCAGTAAGCCCTGCTTCCTTGAGCCTATTAAACACTCTCTCCAAGGATTGTAAGTGGTCATCCAAGCTGTCACTGGAAATCAGAATATCATCCATGAATGAGATGATGGATGGATCCTGTAACGGATCTAGTAAAGTCCTCATCATGCGTGTAAACACACTAGGTGCATTGCTGAGTTCAAAGGGCATGACCTTGAATTCGTAGTGTCCACTGGGTGTACTGAAAGCTAACAGTGGTCGAATCTCCGGTTTGACTGGTATCTGATAGTACCCCCGACTCAGATCCACCTTTGAAAAGTACCGAGCCTTATGGAGCCTAGCGAATAACTGAGTTGGATTCGGCAAAGGTTCCACCTGAAATTGTGTATGACTGTTCAGAAGTCGGTAGTCTATACACAACCGGTGTTCTCCACTTGGTTTGCGTAACAAAACTACCCCCGCATTGTATGGGGATGTGGATGGTGCAATCACGTCATCCTCCAGCAATTTTTGTATTTCCTCCTCCAGGGCCTTTTCCTTAGAGAATGGCACTGGGTAAACCTTTTGGCGAACAGGCTCCTGTGTGGTCAAAGTCATCTCGAACTCAACCAACCTCGTTCGTCCTGGTTTATCAGTCAGTATCTCCTTATGAGACTTGAGAACCTGGGTTATCCTTTCCCTCTCCTGGGAGGTCAGATCAGGGTTCACTTTCACATCCCTATAGGTTTCCTGGTGTACCAAGGGATATTCCCTGCCCTCGCTGGTTCCCACTTCTGTCTCCACTGCAACTGCCATTGCCATGAGGTGAGCTGCCTTGTCTCCGGGTCTCTCTTCGTATTTCCGCAAGAGATTGATATGGAAAATCTTCGACTTTCCCCGGATCCGGATCTGATAGTTGGTTCTGGATATTACCCTTTCCACGGGAAATGGTCCTTGCCAACCTATCTCCAGTTTGTTGTTTCCCGTTGGGAGTAACAACAAGACTTTATCTCCCACCTCTAGAGATCTTTCTTTAGACCTACGGTTGTAGTAAGCCGCATGTCTTTTCCTGGCCTTTTTCAAGTTTTGATTTGCCAGAGTCCATCCCTTGTGGAGTTTTTCTTTCAGTTCCTCCACGTATTGATAGGATGAGATCACTTCTTCTGACGTCCCCTCTTCAGTCCAACTCCTCAACATGGCTTCCAACGGTCCTTTGATTGGACGACCAAACAGCAACGTAGCGGGTGGTAGTCCTGTTGAGCCATGAGGAACTTCCCGATAGGCAAAGAGTGCTGCTGGGATATATTCATCCCACCTATCAGGTTTTTCCTGCGCTAATTTCCTGAGCATTGTCATCAACGTGCCGTTGAAACGCTCTACTTGTCCATTGGCTTGAGGGTGGTAAGGGCTGGTATGTATGTGGTTAGAGTGAAACACCCTAAATACCTCCTCCATGAGTTTTCCACAAAACTGAGATCCATTGTCCGTCAGAATTTGATCCGGAAAGCCTAATCTGGTAAAGGCCTCCATCAGTGCGTCCGCCACTCTTTTCGAGTCAATCGTGGTCAACGGTATCGCTTCACCCCACATTGTACAGCAATCCACCATTGTGAGTATATAAATGTTCCTCTTCCTAGTCCTGGGAAGTGGACCCACGATATCGATGGCTACCCTCTCGAAAGGAGAGTTCATGATGGGCATCTCACCCAACACCACCGGTGCTGTCCAGTGTTTCGGTGCCACCCTCTGGCACTCAGGGCATGACTTCACATACCGACGCACATCATCTGTCATTCCCGGCCAATAGTAGTGGCAGGAAATCCGCTGCATGATGGCGGCAATACCCATATGTCCACTAAAGGAGATGGTATGCCCCATATGAAGAATCTGGGACCGGTGAGCTTTCGGGACGACCAACTGACCGTATAGGTTGTCTCCCCTTCCTGCTCTCCTGTAGAGTATCCTATTCTTCATGTAGTACTGCCCCCGTCCTGGTGGATCAGCACTTTTCTGCAGCTTTTTTTAGCAAGGACGTAAAGTATCATCCTCACTCTGGGCAGTTCGTAGCTCCCCCGGCATTGGGTTAGTCACAATTGCTTCTGCCTCTTCCGTTCTCGTCTGAGAGCGAGTCTGCATTGCTCCCATATGGATTGGCTCCCTGGGCATTCCCAGAAAGACATACCGGCAACCTAGGATGACTGGAAAAATGGGATCGGTCAATACAGCGGCCTTGATGGTGCCGGTGACGTACCTTGACCGAATCTCCACATTAGCAATGGGCAACTTCATGACTACAGCACTCTTCTGTGCAGGCTGTATATCCAAGGTCTCACCTGTGAATTGTTCTGGATGTACCAGATCCGCAGAAATCACGGCCTCCCCGTCCAGTCCTGTGTCGTATAAACACTCCACTTGACGACCGTTAACCTCTACCAATTCCACTACAGGTGGTTTTTCCTGGTCTGGAGTCTCTTCATCGGCCTCGACCTGTTCGGTGGGCTCCACCTTAGGTTTCCCTGAGCACACGACGAATTGAGTGTCTCCTGACTTTCCCCTGCAGTCAATAGCATTGTGCGTGTTTGACTGACATTGGTTGCACCATTTCCCTGTCCTAGATTTTCTATTGTCGGACTTGAGTGAGCTCTCCTGGTGGCGAGCTTCCTTGTTGACCTTGGCATTTTCTGTGACAACCTCCTTGGGAGTCACTTGACATGCTGCGAAGTGAGGGTTCTTAGCCTTCGATTTGCAGTCCCTCGTATTGTGAGAGGGTGACTTACAAATTGAACACCACTTCTCCGACCACGGTCGTTTAGGTGTAGAGCTTGAAGTGCTCTTGCTTCCCTCCTTCTTCTTCTCTGAACTATCCTCTGATTTTTGCACATAAGGTTCCCACTTTTTGTTCCTGAGTTTTTGGTTTTCTTCTTGTCATGTTTCTCTTGACTTTTGGTGTTGGTGGAAAGGTTTTCCCCTGCCTCCCCATGTACCTCGACGAACCGTTCTGCTAATTTCGTCACGAGGTCAATACGTTCCGCTCCTTGTTCTCCCAGGAACGTCCTGAGAGGTTTAGACATTTGCTTCTTCAACTGGTCGACCACCATGAGCTCTTCCAGACTCTCATAGTCATGTGCGAACCCAGCCAAATCCATCCACTTATGGAGATACGATTTTAGACGCAAACTGTAGGCGGCAAACAACTCCCCCGGTTCTCGTTTCGCTGCTCGAAATTTTTTCCGGTAGGTATGTGACGTAACCTCGAATCGTTTCAGCAGAGCCGTCTTTAACTCGTCATAATTGTTCTCATGTCCTGGTGGCAGGCGAGAATAAACCTCGTAACCGGTCCCGCGTAAACCCTGGGATAGCTTAAGATTCCATTTGTTACGCTCCAGACCCATAGCAACTGACATAGCCTCGAAGCGTTGAAGGTACTGGTCAATCTTCTCTTTGTCCTCCTCGTAGACCGCCAAAGGAAACTTCATAGCATGGTACCCATGTCCACCTACTGGTGTTGACCCTGGGATGGAGGAACCTCCAACTGCTCCCTCAGTTTCTCCATTAGATTGACTCTTCAACTCGAGTTCCCTCATCCGGTACTCTTCTGTGCTTCCTGTTCAGCTTCTAATTTCCTAGCTGCTTCTTCAGCTTCAAATTTCCTAGCTGCTTGCTCAGCTTCCAATTTCCTAGCTGCTTGCTCAGCTTCCAATTTCCTAGCTGCTTGCTCAGCTTCCAATTTCTTAGCTGCTTGCTCAGCTTCCAATTTCTTAGCTGCTTGCTCAGCTTCCAATTTCTTAGCTGCTTGCTCAGCTTCCAATTTCTTAGCTGCTTGTTCCAACTCCATCCTTCTCAATTCCAGCTCGGCCTTTCGATCTTCCCTTTCTGCTTGACGATACTCTCTCTCCACTTCTTGTATGTAATCCGTTAGAGCAGAACCCCCCAATCCCATTTCTTCCCCCTTGGCCTTTAATTCTAACGTGCTAAGTTTAGGGGTGGCCATTATACAGAGAGGTAAGCTAGCAGGTCTAGTACAATATAACTGCAAATTACTATACAGATATATGAACAAGTACTATAAATCTAGATATTACCACACACAGCACATTCACTCAGTGACAAGAGTAGAATCAGGACCACAGACCTATGCAGACGTGTGAAGTGTGAACAGGTAAGATATTAGTCCTAACCCCTATCCACATTCACTCTAGCTGGATTCTCCAAAATGATATCTCCCTCTTATAACTAAGGATCCCGTGTCCAAAGACCCCGTTGTCAGAAGATCCCACTGTCAAAGGTTCCTGCTTGCAGGAGATCTCGCTGTCCAAGGATTCCGTTTATTAGAGATCCCACTGTCCAAAGATTCCGTTTACGAGAGATCCCGCTGTCCAAAGATCCCGTTTACGAGAGATCCCGCTGTCCAAAGATCCCGGACGAGCCCCCAATAATGTCGAGTCCTCCTTTACAGTGTCGTCCCTGGAGTGAAGAGAGCCGACACCCACATTATAATATTTTTTCCCTCTCAATATTCTGGAGAATCCACCAGCTTCCGTCCAACACACTCCATCAGCCTATGGACACCTTTTCCTATCACTCTCTCACTGTCGTACTATGCCCCCTTCTCATACTTCCCCAACGCAACATACTCAACAACTCTTGCTTCTAGAAATTAATAAAGAGTAATTTATTAAAATAAAAGTGTAACGTATATGAGACGTGTATGTGAAGAAAATGTGTGACGTGTTCTATAAAGTGTGTAGACTCTGACTCTCAGACAGCAACCCAGTCAGCTGATCCCAGCAAAGATAGACCACAGCACGTTACGTCAGAACATGTACTTCTCACCCGTTGCCGAAACCATCTTGCCGGATACTGCTTTGCCTCTGTAGACCTCTGGTAATCCAATTTCATGAACATCCGAAATAGACACCGGTGGTATTAACAGTTAATCATGGACCGGTTGCACTCTACACAATGTCCGTTCCTAACGTTCCTTAACAAACTGCACAAGTCTTTTGTAGTGTGTACGCAGGTAGTTAGTTAGTTAGTTAGTCGACAGATCATCCTCGTTGCACATCGAACCATTCAGTCCATAAGTGCTAATTACTAATGTTAATTGTTACTGTACTAACACTAGGTACTCTTAGCCGGTTCTCGGTTCGTTACTACTGTCTAATGCTGTGTGGTGCATCAATATGCATCACTCTCTTTGATGAATCAATTTCCTTCTAGCGTAAGTTACGTTTCTGTATGCAACTTTATTGACTCTTGAACTGGTGTTCTTCAGAATGGGTTTTTTAATTCTTTCCCAAAACTTGTAGAGTTTCCTTGGATCTGGTAGGGAACCTAGGATAGAAACAACACATCTGGTGATAGTACTAGTCACTGATCCCTTCGGCTGAGTGTAAGCCTATCACCTTGCTTAATTATCTTTAGCTAACTAGACTTAGTCACAGAGCAGATTAGCTACCCACCTAGAGTCGAATCAGGCTATGACAAAGAAAAAATATCAGCAAACAGAATGCGGAACCCCGCCCACCAGGGACACCTACGGGAAGATCCCAATTACCCCTCATTACTCAATTCTCAACTAGTAAAGCTTATCAACACTTCACTAATCTATTCTAGCTAACAGAGCCAAGTATCACTTCACTACTCTAGCTAGTTTCCACTAACAGTGCTAATCATCACACTATAGTTTAACAAGGCCACAGTCTATAGTAATTATAACGAATATATTATAATAAGTTATACCTGAAATGGCACTACTGCAGTCCTATAAATCATATCTACATCTGCCATATAGGCACGTGTAAAATTAAGTCACTAATTAACACACGGTAGATATTATTTCCACTGGCACTGCAGTGCCCTGCACTCTGTCTAGAGCATTATTCAAGTCCACCCTAGTTGATCTCAACTCGAGTTTATATGGCAAACTACCAAAGTTGTCCACGTGACGTTATCCTTTACTCCCCCACACAGGTGGCACAGTCCAAATCATCCCCTGTCAAGAACTATTTTCCTGGCTTAAATCCTGTCAAAGTTGTCAGTAATTGCCTAGATTCTCAAAACAAGCCAGCTAGTTTCTGTAAACTCCCAACAAAGAGTTTCGATACCAAGCTGCCAATCATCTTGATGTTCCGGAAACCAAGAATTGACAGATGCACTGTTTTCCGTACTAGGTACTTCCGTTTTACATCTGCCCCTGTGATCTCACGGCTTCCATCTGCATTCAAATGTTGACAAACTTGTCACTCTTCTGTTCCGTGGTGACAATCCCAGCAGCCATTTCCGTCTGATGTCCGGCAGTATAGATGACAAACGGAACCATTCCATATCCTTCTCCCTCACCACCAAATGTGTTTATGGGCTGACACGATGTAACCTGTACAACTGTGTTTACTCTGTTAGTACAAATAGATGTCGCTGGTCGATCGTCCGCTTAATCCGAAAATCCTCTATAATAATCAACCGGATAAACACACGGTTTCATTTTGTGACACTTGGGGACGTCAAATACAAGCACAACAGAAGACATAGTCGGTTAGCCTGATGGCGGGGGATAATGATAATAAGAAAAGCTGACACACACGCAAACATCATTTCAGATTGGACTACGCTCGAGTTCAACGCGAGCTAGAGAGAGAACAAACAAACTAGGCAAATCTTATGTTCACTAGATCACCATTGTTCATACCATCTAAATCAACACAAGACGGACGGACTGCCTCCACATTGTCTGCGGCTGATCTCAAATTCCGATGTCGGGGAATTGTGAAGTGCATTTACTGCCCCTAAGCCACAGTGCCGGCAAGTTAAGTTAAACCACGATGAACTACAAAATGGCGCCCTTTGTTAAACATGTGCTTGTCTTTGCTGGACGTTGCGATCAACCCCAGGTTAGTGTTCTAACTAGGCAATTGTAGTTTGCCTAAAGGGGACACACACAAAAATGCACTGTAACCTACCATAAAGAAGCCGCGGTAGCTTTGTGGCATACTCGCTTGTCGATCCCATGGTCATGGCTGAGAATTCGCGTAAGGCGGATTTTAAAGTTACGCTGTCTCACATTTGTGTTGTGGAGGCAAAGAGGGTGACGGGTGTAGGGGATGAACGCAAATTACCATGCTATCAGCGCACCGGAAGTGTATGGACCTTCATTCGCCGATGAACGCCTATAGGTTTCACCCCTTCCCGTTGTTCCTCGTTGGTGCATGTCAACCGTGGGGATGCCATTTTTAAACTATCCTTAGACGTTACCGTGTTCGTCTGCACCGTGATGCCAAGTGCTAAACACTCTCGACATACATAACAACAATATTGACAGGTTACAGGGCAATGACATGAGCATTGTAATTTCTGTCCCACTTTTAAGGTTTTCATTTGAAGCCTTCCTTATACACATAGCTTACCTACATATGTACTTGAATAAACAGTTACGATTCGCACACACACATGCACATGCATATTAGTGTGCATACAAACATACGCATTAAATCAAATCATAACGGCACAGCACACATTGTCTATGCTACAAACGTTTTGAAATGACCTTCAAACTATATCCATTCATAAAACTATTTCCAACGAGAACTGGGTCTTCAATGGCCAGTTTATTAATCAATGAGTTTTGCAAGACTCACCTACTCGGGAATTACCCACTCATATTTTGAGTTACTACTAAAGGCAATGTACTATAAGAGATTGACATGCTATTGTGAAATACCCAACCAATTTAAACTGCCTTTTGAAATATAACAATTTCATTCATATACAGTATTCCTCGATGATAGAAGGTGAGGGGGAGATACACGGAGAGACAGGTATAGAGAGAGTAATACACAGACAGACAGACAGACAGACAGACAGACAGATAGACAGACAGATAGACAGACATATATATATATATATATATATATATATATATATATATATATATATATATATATATATATATATAGACACAGACAGAGAGAGAGAGAGAGAGAGAGAGAGAGAGAGAGAGAGAGAGAGAGAGAGAGAGAGAGAGAGAGAGAGAGAGAGAACACATCAACAACAAACCACATAAATTACATAGTACACTATTCATGCTGGTCGCAAAGGTCAGACAATGGCGTGGCTATTACTGTAATCCAGAGTAGAGCTGGGTTCTGGAACAAGCTGAAAATACACAGATGACTATGTGGACATACATGCGATGACAAGTTACGCCGACCCATCATGACATTTGCAGGCGTGAGTTGGTGTTTTATCATGGAGTTGTCAAAGCCTGGACCCCTGGTGGGATAATGGTTCCTTCATTGGCTTAACTATATAATCATAGCGGGTTTAAACCTCGGTGGTTGCACGATGTTTGTCCACAGCTGGCGCGGCTCTGAGGCCCACCTAGTCTTGGTTGGTTGGTTGGTTGGTTGTGAGTCCTCTGGAAGACTAAGCTTTCACTCTTGTGTCCGGTGCGCTGCCGTTCAAATTTTCTGAACCCTGAAAGGACTTGCGTGTACAGGAGTAAGGATAGTGTAGAGACTTGTCTCCCGGCCTGTCACCAAAGTAACATTTGCTGCAAACCTCTTCTCCCCCTCTCCAAGCTTTCAAACACTGGAATGTGCAGTGACTGTAACTTCACACCAGCAGAGAGGCACATGGGGATTTGTTTTTTCTTGTTGTGTTAGCACGCTTTAGGCTCGTGCCTATCCCACATGCGTGTTACTGGTACAGGGTGTATTTTTAATGACTGTGGGGTTTTTGAAAATATTGCCTTCCAAGTTTTGTAGTTATATTTTATGTAGCTTGAGTTCATATAGGGTGAATACAAAACTTGGAACGGCAATATTTTCAAACACCCCAAAAGTCATTAAAAATACACCCTTTACAAGTAAAAGATGTTTGTATAAAGTCTCACTACACTTTGTATGTAGAACAAATTTGAAGAAAAATAAATTATTTCTTCCGTTTATGACATCATTCTGTTTATAGTGCAAAGAATTACTCCAGCAGACGACAGTCATTGGCTGCATATTGCTTCGCGATGGACTGTGGGTTACAATATTTTGATGACATCATGTGCTTCATTTTTCACATTTGTTCTTTATACAAAGTGTAGTGAGACTACAAATACCCGGTAATTGCTAGTACTAGAGATTGCACGGCTCTGACTGTGCGTGAGAGTTAGTTTTTATTATTACCATTGTCCCTCGTCATGAGGAGAACCATCTTCGACTTCTAAGGTACTTGTACACACGGAATGGCTGACATCAGGCCATGGTTGATCTTGTTTCCTCCATGGTTTTAGGCATGCATTAACAACAGGCCTCAACCCAATACTTATAAACAGAACTGTTTATGTTGGGGGAGTTGAATTCTTTATGTCACAAGCAGGTGCTGCTTTAAATTAACGTACTTTGAAGGGTGAGCGCGTTGATTTATTGTCGAGTGAAAGTAACAATTAGTTTAAAGAGGAGTAATATAACAACGGAATTAATGTAACAGCGAAATTAATGCAACGGTTCAATTAATGTAACAACTGAATTGGAAAAAGGGATTTGCATGTATCACCGCCATCTCGTGCCGTGCCAATAAGCATGAGTTGTCATGTTTCGCCATCTCATACGATCACCAGAATCTTGGATTATGTCTGCTTTCTTGTTCCGGTTGTAACATGATGCCAAACCGTCCATGAATTTATCTATCTGTCATCCCCTTGTATGTTTCCCATCAAGTTTACCATTTGTTACTAAGTTTTCATAGGCATTTCTCCTCATAATTTGCCGAAATAATCTTAACTGTACACGTCTAATGTCTCTAATAAATTTACACTTTTCGTGTTTTTCACGAAGGGCAGTCTCATTCTGTTTGTCTGTCCCTCTATGGTATTCTCAAAAACCACATTTCCAATTATATTAGATGTTTGTCAGTTTCTCTGCTTATTGTCCATACTTCCCATTCAGTATAGGTTCTATATAGCACTTTAACGTTCTTTTTTTTTCTTTTTTTGGCTGCTGTTGACAGCTTGTTATTGACCAGTATGTTGTCCATGTAAATTTCTATCAGAATTTAATTGATCTGCTTCCTCCTCGCTCTCACTCAGGCCTCCACATTTATGTCTCCAACAAAAGTAGTGGTCAGTTTAAGGTTCCAGATATCCGCTTGGTTACTGGAGACTGAAATTGATGGAGGCCATGTTTAGTGGCTACTGGTTTTCTAGTGACTGCCTCTTCCATCGACGATGAACTGTATTTTTCGGGCGGACTTTTGTGTTGGAATTCTGGCAGCGGCATTTTGCATAATATACCTTTGCAGGCTGTTGGTTTGTCGAGGCTCCTGTCTGTTCAACTTTTTACACGGGGCAGTGAGGAGCATTTTGTGTGGTATTCACTGGCACAGGAATAGAGCATGATGGGGCAACCCTGTGCCGTTAAGCTAGAACCACGACTAACTAACTAACATGTTTATTGACTTTCTCTCCCAGTGTCCCCCCAACACGTCGGGAGCCGCTCTAGTGGATCGTCTTAGATCCTTCCCTGCCGACCTGGTGGTCATGGCTTCAAAGTCACCGCGGAGCTGAGGTTTACAACTGACCTTGGTTTCCAGGCCGACCCAGCTTTAAGTGGGTACCGGCGACATGTTTTGGGAAGTAAAGACGGCCGTGTAATACTTACCACATCACAACCCGAGTGCCGGGGTTTATAAACTTACTGGGAGTTGTTGGTAAGTACAAGAATGGATTCCTTTACACGCCCCCGGAGCCGTGGACAACAAATGTTAGGTCTATATTTGTATAGACCAATCGGTACTCGGTGGCTGATGTGGTCAGTATCACGCCGACCGCCTTTACTTCCCAGGCGGAGTCGACCTGGGAGTCCAAGTCATTTAAAAATATCTGAACCAGCCCCAATTCTCATGGAAACCATGACCTCCATGCGGTCAGACAAGCGTCTGGCCACCATTGCTCTCCCTTGAAGATGTGATACTAACTATAGCAAGGTGCAAAGGGAAGTAAGACAGGCTTCCCTGCTCTCTCCATACCCGTGTGTTTATTTATGAACTGTCTTAGTGGAATCAAAAGAGTTCCTTCCCGAGGTTTTTGTTTTTTTACGGTCGCTGGCTTTTAACCCAAGGGTCATACACACTACTTCTTGTATCACTAGAATGAATTTTGCGTGTGGATTAGCTTTCCCTATTACCAGCGTCCCTCGCCATCAGGTGAACCCACTCTGACTTTGGAGGTTCTTGTAATTGCATTCCCAAGCCAAGAATGAGAAGTCAACATTTTAATCCAAATGCCCGATGTAGGGGTTGAACCCGCTACCTCTTCATCAGCACATGTTTAAGAACAGGTGTTCTTACCCACTCCGCCATGCTGACTTCATGCCAAATGTTATGTTCATATTTGTATAACCCAATCTGCACTCAGTGAGTGATGTTGCCCACATATTGTATAACCCAATGGGCACTCGGTGAGTGATGTATTGTATAACCCAATGGGTACTGTGTGAGTGATGTTGCCAACATATTTCCAGGAGCCATTACTCCCCATGAAAATTGCTTGTACTAATTTCAAACTGAATTCACCCGGGTACCCAAGAGCAGCAGACAGAACAGCAACGCATATTTAATCATGATATCAACACACGAGGTCAGCATGACCGAATGGATCAGAGAGCTCGTTCCTAAACATCCGGTATCCGGTGTGCTGATGCCGAGGTAGCGGGTTCAATGCCTACAACGGACTAAATGTTGACATCTCGTTCTTGACTTGGGGACGTAAATTACAAGTACCTCTGAAGTCGGAGTGGTTTCGCCTGATGGCGAGGGACACTGGAAATAGGGAAAGCTAATCCATACGCACAATCAGTCCGGAGCACTAGAAGTAGTAGCGCGTGTATGGACTATGCTTGAGTACAAAGCGAGCGAGCGCCAGCCCAACCCCCCCCCCCCCCCCCTTTTCCCTAAAAAAAAAAAAATAATAATAATATTGTTTTGGAGATAATTTTGAAACAAGTAACTTTGATGCTTTAACTCTATACACATCCAGGTGACATAGTGATCTATACTGATGGGTTAGTGGTGAGAAACAGACAGAGTGGTTGGGGTTTTATTGCGAAGGCTAATGGACGATTCTTGAAGAAGGAGAGTCTGGCATATGAGTATCGGTCTCTAGCATGAGAATGGAGGTGGCATCAGTAACAGCGGCATGCCGTTGGTTAGAGGAGACCACTGCAACACACATTTTATTCATCACGGACTCAAGGAGTATGCTTAGTAAGGCGGAGAAAGGAATGTTTCGTGTGGAATGGCTCACCTCGCTTCAAAGGTCACAGACTGTAAGAATTGTATGCATTTTTTCCCCTGACCATGCGGAAGTGCTGGGAAATGAACAGGCTGGTATACTAGCAGGGAATGTACCCCTTGGTGGTCGATAACCTATGGACAAGGGAGAGGTGGTCGTGCGCCTGTGGGATTAGGTGGAGAAGGTGGAGGAACAGACTGAGTGAGAACCCGTATGTTGAAAGAATGAGATTGTGGGAGGGGAGGGGAGGGGGGGGGGGGGGTTCGCAGGGTTTCTGGTAGAAACTCAAAACAAAACTGAGAGGGGAGACCAGGAGAACTTTCAGTCAGATAGCGGTGGGAACGATTGGTAGTGTATCTCTTCGCTGGCTGTTGAACGAGGGGACGGAGCGCATGTGGGAATGTCCTGAGTGCAGTGATGTCGGTTCTTAGCTCAATTCAATAGCTCAATTCTACTAACAGAAAGAAGAGTCCAAATGAATCATAGGAAAACCTTCAGTCTCGGTAAGAGATAAGGGTTAAAGTAACAACCACCTGATACAGAGTTGGAAGTTTCGGCTCACCCTCCGTCCCCAACATAGCAGACGGCAGCAGACGATAATTTTGCCTGTGAAATCTCCTGAAAAGAGAACGAATGTTCCTGGAAATGTAATATGGTTGTTAGCGTCGCGAGCACAAGCCTGCCAAGTCTCAACCCCAGGGATCGATTCCTTATCGTTAATTACAGACGCCAACTGGAACAGTCCAGACAGATCACTCATGCAAGTATTCGGGGCAGCAGACACCTCACAGACCTGCTATTATAGTCCAGAAAATTGCCATCTTTACATGTCCTCTATACACGTATCCCTGTCGGGGACGCGTCAAAGACCGCTTCTCCATGTGTGCTAGCACGTGCTGTGTGCGTCTATATGTATCAATGTGTGCCTTTTGGGGATGCAAGTGAGATTCCTTGTCCAAGCGTGCTAGCAAATGCCAGTGTGTGTGTGTGTGTGTGTGTGTGTGTGTGCGAGTGTGTGTGTGTGTGTGAGTGGGTGTGCGTGTGCATATATGTCTGTCTCTCTGTCTGTGAGTGTGTGTGTATGTATGAATTATGTAGGTAGGTAGGTAGGTGTGTGTGTGTGTGTTGATAGGTGGGTGGTTGGGTCGGTGGGTAGATGTATGTATGCATGTAGGTAGGTAGGTAGGTAGGTAGGTAGGCAGACAGGCACGCAGGCAGGTGGGTGGGTGGATGGATGGGTGGGTGAATGGGTGGGTGGGTGTGTCTGTCTGCCTGCCTGCCTGCCTGCGTGCGTGCGTACCTGCCTGCCTGGCTGTCGTTCTGTCTGTCTGTTTGTATGCATGTGTGCCTGTGTCTGTATGTGTGCATGTGTGCCTGTGTCTGTATGTGTGAGTGTGTGTGTGTGTGCGTGCGTACGTGTATTATCTTTTGCGCTCGACGTAACTGCGTTAGGCCTGTTTACAGCAGGGCTGAGATATGGGTCTTGCGGTCGAGAAATCCGACTTATTTCAGACAATTTTTAGCCTTCCCGGATAGTTTTCTAATATATTCCATTAAAAATTATTTCCCCAATCATTGCTGTTGTGTGCATAGATCCATCGATATTTGAACCGATGAACATTCAGTAGCAATCGCATTCCAGGAAGAGTTGAACCAAGCAATCTCTTAGCATGACAGTATCTCCATGGACATACTCGTACTTTAGCCATGATTGGAGAGTGGAGGGATGAGTGCCGAAACCTTCTTGGAAGAAAGAGAAGAAGAAGAAGAAGAAGAAGAAGAAGAAGAAGAAGAAGAAGAAGAAGAAGAAGAAGAAGAAGAAGAAGAAGAAGAAGAAGAAGAAGAAGAAGAAGAAGAAGAAGAAGAAGAAGAAGCAGAAGAAGAAGAAGAAGAAGAAGAAGAAGAAGAAGAAGAAGAAGAAGAAGAAGAAGAAGAAGAAGAAGAAGAAGAAGAAGAAGAAGAAGAAGAAATTGGAGGAGGTATAAAAAGAATAATCAGGAGGAGCGGCAGCAGCAGAAGCAACGGCCACGATCTTGAGAAGCAGCATTAACCACATAAAGACACTAAGGAACAGAAAAAGAAGAACACAAGTTGAGAGAAACGCCGATCACCATTTTATGGGTTTCCAGCTACCGCATCCAATAGATGATTGTGAAAAGTAGGTCACGTAACATCTAAAAAGCGAACTCACAAACAACATAATACTTTGATACCGTCGGCTTGCACGTCCCCACGTGACTGACGTCCTCAGACCTCAGTGTTATGCTCATTCAGTCAAGTAAAAATATGCTTTTATAAATTTAGGTTGGCTTGGGGGAAAAATATAGACATGCGCATATAATTAAGAAATAATATAGGGATCCAGCATCAAGGGAAACGGGGGAGGGGGTTTGAGAGATAGAAAGGAAAAGAAAGAAAGAAAGAAAGAAAGAAAGAAAGAAAGAAAGAAAGAAAGAAAGAAAGAAAGAAAGAAAGATCTCATGAAGACTTAACGAAGTTGATTAGAACACCCAATGGATGCTTTATCTCTTGTCTTATTGTGATGACTGATAATTATCAGCTAAGTAACTGTTGTATATTTTGTATGTACGAGTTGTATAATGTTTTATGTTGACGAAGGTGTTAGCCGCCACGTCCTTGTTGTCACCTGTGAATTTATTTATTAAAGCCAATTCCACTTCTCGTTTTCGTTATTTATCCCTGGCTGGATTATTGGACGATTGAAGAGACCACCTAAAATCTCACGGAGAAGGGAAATGAACCATAATGTACAGGTGCAGGCCGTACAGAAAGCAATGGCAATTACTGAGCCTAAACTTACCAAGAGATCAAAAACAGTCGAGTGACCAACGGGTATATCCACCACCATGCTAGCGTAGGCACCACATTACTTCAAGTAAAGGTAGTCCAATAGCCAACATTGCCGTAGGGCGGCATATTTTTGGGTCTCTGACAAGTCGACAGGGTTGACTTTATTGCACAGGATTTGTATCCTATATGACTCAGTCACTCCAGGCGCTTCCAAAAATATCGTTACAGGATAATTCTAGGAATATATTTTAGACGCTGCGTATTAAAGCAGTTAAAGTAACAAGTTAAGGGTCAGCAAAGAGTTAAAGTAATTGGGCCGACACCTCGCGGCGAAGTATTTAGCAGACCGCTGAACTAGACACCCATAAGAGCAGATGTGATACTCCACATAACGACGACTTTTTTTTTCTTTATGAACAAAACCACACAGTGGCTTGGGGAAAACACCGAGGTCTCAAAGGGACATGTGAGACCGAGATAATGAAATAGTTAAATATGTGTTTCTATTCGCCAGGTCACAGATTCCTCTGGGGACAGGTGCTGGCTGTAAAGACCCGGGGTCGTTTTCTACTGACACGTGACCTTTTTGTGCCCAGACGGCGAACTTTGGTCGCAGGGTGGAAAGTTACCCTATGGTAGTTGTGATTGTGCACCTTCAATTAGTATAGAAAATCCGTTATCTTCCAGTCACAGCTGTCGGGGAAGTCTTGTACCATTAGTGCACGTCGCTGTTTTCACATTTTAAATTCACAACATCAAAGAATAACAAAACTAAATCAATGATATAAATGTTATAGACGGGTTCTAAGAATATCTTGGATACAGAAAAGAACAAATGCATCCATACGACAAGATCTGAATATTGAAGAAGGTTGGCTACTAAAGATAAATAAAACAAAGAAAATTGAAATATTCTGGTCACTTGAAACGTCATGAAAGTTTGGAGAGAACAATAATGTAGGGGTATATGCTGGAAAGAGAAAAAGTGGAAGGCCAAAGAGAAGATGGGTGTGCAGGATGTGGCAGATGATCTCAAGATGGGTGTATCGGACGCGGGACATCTTCCTTATAATCGAGAAGTTTACCGGAAATTTGTTATGGGAGCGAGGTTCTGAAAAGGACATGCTACTGAATGAATGAATGCAATGAATGAATGCAATGAATGATAAGACACCGAGCACGAGTAAGGAAATTATGCCACGATCATCAGCAGCCGTATGCCGTGCCATCTGCACATTAAACAAACATCCACAAGAACATGAGACATAGTAGAGAACGTGTAGGTTAAGACCTAAATAGGTGTGGAAGGATGGAAGAAGATCAATCTCTTTAAATAAGACACAAGTGGGATGGTCACTGAGCAAGTACAGGCGATAGTTTTTGTTTTTATTTAATGTTGCATATCCCTTACAGGATGTTGCAGTCAGCACCAGAATTTTTCAGCTGCTTTTGATGTACTAGGCAAGTTTTACGTTCTATAGTTTGCCATTGCTTTCTGAACGACCAGCTCACAAATCCCTAAGTTACCAGCGCGGCACGAACCGCTACCGATTCTCGCAGCTGCTGTTTTCCCCACGTGGATATACAGGATTACGAACAATGTCGTTAATCCCTTGGACAGGCAGACCAGCGATGGTACACAAATAGAATTGTAGGAAAAACAGAAAAGCTAGGGATGAGTGGATACAATTTAACTATAAATATTGAGTTAAATGAAACTGTGTTGAACACTGGCGCCGTACCGTTGATGAGGCCCAAAGTAAAACTGAAAGTTTTCCCAAATTGTGCACACTCTTTCTTGAGATGTGCAAGATTTCTTATCCGTGACCAGGATATCAGACATGCTACAGTGATTCTCCTTGGCAGCATCTTTTGGGCGTTGACAGGGTGTCCATAAATCGGGGGCTCACATTTCAGCAGATTGTGGCGTGTCTGATATCCAGATAACATCTCACGAATCAGATCACAACATTCTGGAAAACATATTGTTAATAAACTTGGGTTTCTTTCGTGTCTTCACTATACAGATTGACCAGTACCTACAACACTTATTTTACCTTAACTTATACGTTCTCCATTACATCACTTCTTGTCAAATGACTTACGGAACCCGTGGCACAGTTATGATTTTAAGCTCTACGGACGTGTCCAGGGCTACTCCTACAAAAAAATATTTTAAAAAGTTATGTAATGTAGCTCTATCATCGTATTTTTGTTTGTAAGAGCTGACGAAACTATCACTTGTAAAACTGACCAGTTTCACTTTCACTTTTTATTTTTATTTACTCATTGCAATGTCAGTTTTACTGCAGTTCAACCAATTCCATTTCTTATCTATAGACATAACATGTCAGAACTGACTCAGAATTGACACAAAGCTAAAGATGGGTTCTACAGCAGTTTGCACATGTGGACTGAACCACAGATTGAAGAACGTATGCTGAACTGTTGTACCAGGTACAGCTCAGACAGGCATGTTACTATGGCCGAATTAGACAGCCACGAGTGTAAAACTACGGGCAGGATATGCAAAAGGCAGTGCAGATCATGCAGGAAACACAACTGAAGATCAACACTAATTCTACTTCATAGAAAAAAGAAGTAGGAAACCACACCCACCTACCTACCTACCTACCTGCCTGCCTGCTTGTCTTCCTGCCTGCCTGTGTGTCTGTCTGCACCTCTGTTTGTCTATCACTGTATCTGTTTGTCAATTTTTGTAAGTCTTTCGATTTGTCTGTCTAATTGTCAGCCTATTCAGAGAGGTGTGAGACATGGATGTGTAATGTTTCTAGATCTGTTTTCCCTGTACAGTGAAAATATTTTCAGAAATATAGAAGATATGGTAGGAATCAACATTGGAGGACGATACATCAATAACGTTAGATATGCAGATGATACAGTCTTGATTGCAGACAATGAACAGGACCTGCTAAATTTAGTAGATGCGGTTGTTACACACAGTGAACAACTAGGGTTAGAATTGAATTCTAAGAAGACACAGATTATGGTCGTAACTGGGAAGAAGGAAATACCACAATGTAAAATACAAGTAAACGGGCATATTCTTAAACAAGTGAATCGGTATAGTTATCTTGGAACAGTCATAACATATGATGGGAGATGCCTTGAAGAGATTAGAACAAGACTTGCCATTGCGAAGGTAGCCTTTTGCAAGATGAAAAACATACTGACCAATAAAAAGATATCGATTGAAACGAGAAAAAGAGTGTTGAAGTGCTACATAGAACCTGTACTTTTGTATGGATGTGAAGCGTGGACAATGAGCAGACAAGCTGAAAAACATCTGATGGTTGTGGAAATGTGGTTTCTGGGGAAAATGCAAAAAATACCATGAAAAGACAGAACAACCAATGAGTAAATCCATCAAGAAACAAATTAAGATCGTTAACTGATTACAGACATTAGACGTAGACAGTCAAATTTTTCTGGGCATGTTATGAAAAGAAATAAATTGGAGAAATTGGTGACAACTGGCAAGATCTAAGGGAAGAGACCAAGGGGAAGACCGAGAAGTAAATACCTGGATTGCTTGGCCATGTGGCATGGTCGAGACAGAAACACGGAGCTGATCCACGACTCTGGTGATCGAGTGAGATGGCAAAACATGACCGCTCACGCTTATCGACATGGCACATGATGGATGGATGGATCTGATTGTCTGTCTGCCTACTTGTATCCTATTGTAACTGCATGTATGTTTCATGTACATACAAGCAGTTTTCCCCGCATCAGTCTTGAACTGTACAGAGTAAACCGGGCCCAAATGCCATCATCTCTAATATTCTTGGTACTTCACATAATTAACCCGTTGTGTTCCATCTCATAGTTTCTTTAACCCACCAGTCTGAGTTTCTCGTATCTTTAATATTTATTATTGCAATGTTCCACACCGCTGTTACTGCAAGTCCTTCTGAATCATATAATCATTGTGTCAAAGTTACTGTCTGAGACAGGATCTGTGAAACAGGAGGACATTGTTACAATGTCAAAGTTGCTGCCTGAAACAATGACATAGACCACCATGTCAAAGTCACTGTGTGAGACAAGATCTGTGAAACATGAGTACATAGACACTATGTCAAAGTCACTGTCTATGAGGACATAATCACAGTGCTCAGTCTACCCTGCCATCATACTGAACTATCAGTGTATGCTTGTGTATGATATGCGTGTGTTTCTGTCCATGTCTATGATACATGAAGACATAGTCACTATGGCAAAGTCAATGTGTGGGACAGGACCTGTGAAACATACAGACATAGTCACTTTGTCAAAGTCAGTGTGTGGGACAGGACCTGTGAAACATACAGACATAGACACTTTGTCAAAGTCAGTGTGTGGGACAGGACCTGTGAAACATACAGACATAGTCACTATGTCAAAGTCAGTGTGTGGGACAGGACCTGTGAAACATACAGACATAGTCACTATGTCAAAGTCAGTGTGTGGGACAGGACCTGTGAAACATACAGACATAGTCACTATGTCACAGTCAATGTGTGGGACAGGACCTGTGAAATGTGGCAATAGTTATGTCAAAGTCATAGTTTGAGATAGGACCTGTCAAGGATCTATCTATCTAGTATATATATATATATATATCACAAGTCTCTCTCTCTCTCCCTCTCTCTCTCCCTCGATTTTGATTGGCACGTGCCAGTCGCGTGCGGCAGGTGTCTCTGCCTACAATCAATGCTAGACACACACCGCGCTGTCTACCGGTGACAGGTCTCCTCCTCCTCCCTTTCCCCTTTCTCCCCCAACCCCGCTTTAACAAAACCCCATAAGCCAGACTGGTTGCTAACACGTGTGAGGTTGTTGCCGGGCTCAGCCTAGAAATGCACCAAAGCCGGCCAGCAACAAAAGGCAACGCGCAGCCCTAAACCAGTTCCTAAGTGCAGCCCCGCCGAGCAATAGCAACAAGAGGCCTGGGGTAGGGGAGGGGGTGCTCTGGTACCATCAGAGGGGTACCATCAAAGGGCCCTTTTGCACTCCTGAAGTCGTATTTGGGCATGTGTTGCAAGAACTATATTTCTATGTGTATGGACCAATCGGGACTTGTGGCAGATGTGTTCAGAATCACACCGGCCGCCTCTGCTTCCCAAGAGTTGCATGCAGCCATTTTAGGCTTGGTTGACCTTGACACTCAGGTCTACGTTTGTATCCAGCCCATGTTTAGTTTTTTGTTTTAGTTTAGTCGACGGATAAACATCGGCACACGAGTGTAACCCATAAGTGCTCCATTATACTCCTAACTCAAGCCTGAGTTCGGAGAATCTCAGCTCAGCGCACGAACTCCGTAGCACCAGCCAGGATCCTGAAATACTTTGGGTAGATTTTTAACTCGAAATTTTGCCCTGTCGGCGCCGTTAGGCTACTCTTTTTCGATTTCCAACTGCCAAAGGATTTTTTACGTGCGCAACAAAACACACAGGCGTCCGATCTCACTACCCAGAAACCAGGGGGAATTGATTTTTTACTAGAAGTCCACTTGGAAAAATCCCGGTCCTCACCGTGGCTTGAACCGTGGACCTCCAGCACTCGAGGCGGACACCATACACCGAGACCACTCCCCACCGGGACGGCATGCGAGTGTCTAGCCACTACAATACAACGGCTCCCACCATGAGAGAGAGAGAGAGAGAGAGAGAGAGAGAGAGAGAGAGAGAGAGAGAGAGAGAGAGAGGTGACACCACAATGACTTAGTATAAAATTAGCTTTTTTGAAAAAGAAATCATAGGCATTACTTTTTCTACTTTGAATTTACAACGAGACAACAAAGTGGTTCAATAAATGTGTGAGAATAAAGTCCGGCCAGTTACCACCGTTGTGCTTATAATGCAAGAAGCGCTGGCTTAAGAGCTAGAGGTAGACCATGAGAGGAATTACAGTCAGTAAAGTGTATTCTGCCCAGACAGACAATCAGTGCTATCAAGGAGATACATTTAGCCCAAGAAAGAATAGTTCAACTCTCCCGTAGGTTTAACGACAGCGTAGGTTACCACATTTGCTGACACCATGAGTTTATCCACACTGGATGTGATACCATGAATTACCACAATGATGACAATATGAGTTAACACATAGGAAGACACTATGAGTAACGATGTAACATATATTACCTCTTGTCCCAGGCAATTGATACATTATTTAATCCTCCGTTAATTATTAGTCCAAATCCTTCTCTCCGTGTTGTTACACGTTTCAACTCTGTCCTAGTTAAACTTCTCTCCCAGACAATTATTACACAATTCAGCCCTGTCCTAGTTATTCCTTCAAATCCTCTCCCAGACAATCGTGACATCATTCAGCACTGTCCTAGTTATTCCTTCAAACCCTCTCCCAGACAGTCGTTACACAATTCAGCCCTGTCCTAGTTATTCCTTCAAATCCTCTCCCAGACAGTCGTTACACCATTCGACCCTGTCCTAGTTATTCCTTCAAACCCTCTCCCAGACAGTCGTTACACCATTCGACCCTGTCCTAGTTATTCCTTCAAACCCTCTCCCAGACAGTCGTTACACAATTCAGCCCTGTCCTAGTTATTCCTTCAAACCCTCTCCCAGACAGTCGTTACACCATTCGACCATGTCCTAGTTATTCCTTCAAACCCTCTCCCAGACGGTCGTTACACAATTCAGCCCTGTCCTAGTTATTCCTTCAAATCCTCTCTCAGACAGCCGTTACACCATTCGACCCTGTCCTAGTTATTCCTTCAAATCCTCTCCCAGACAGTCGTTACACCATTCGACCCTGTCCTAGTTATTCCTTCAAACCCTCTCCCAGACAGTCGTTACACAATTCAGCCCTGTCCTAGTTATTCCTTCAAATCCTCTCCCAGACAGTCGTTACACCATTCGACCCTGTCCTAGTTATTCCTTCAAATCCTCTCCCAGACAGCCGTTACACCATTCGAACCTGTCCTAGTTATTCCTTCAAACCCTCTCCCAGACAGTCGTTACACCATTCGACCCTGTCCTAGTTATTCCTTCAAATCCTCTCCCAGACAGCCGTTACACCATTTAGCCCTGTCCTAGTTATTCCTTCAAACCCTCTACCAGACAGTCGTTACACAATTCAGCCCTGTCATAGTTATTCCTTCAAATCCTCTCCCAGACAGTCGTTACACCATTCGACCCTGTCCTAGTTATTCCTTCAAACCCTCTCCCAGACAGTCGTTACACAATTCAGCCCTGTCCTAGTTATTCCTTCAAATCCTCTCCCAGACAGTCGTTACACCATTCGACCCTGTCCTAGTTATTCCTTCAAATCCTCTCCCAGACAGCCGTTACACCATTCGACCATGTCCTAGTTATTCCTTCAAACTCTCTCCCAGACAGTCGTTACACCATTCGACCCTGTCCTAGTTTTTCCTTCAACTACTCTTCCAGACAGTTATTACATTTTTCAACGATATCCTAGTTATTACTGCAATCCTTTGTTTCCCAGGCATTTGTTGAATTATTCAACCCTGTCCTAGTAATTACTTCACTGTTCTAATCCCTTTCTACCTTAAAATTATGTTTCCAGTTCTCTAGTGCGGCCTCTGATCTCTACTCCCTTCTTCTCCTTTTTCTTCTCCTCCTCCTTCTTCTTCTCATCCCCCTCCTCTCCTTCTTCTTCTCCTTCCCCCTTTTCTTCTTCTCCTTCCCTTTCTTCTCCTCCTCCTCCTCGTCCTCCTTATTCTTCCTCTTCTTCTTCTCCACCTCCTCCTCTCTTTCTTCTTCCTCTTCTTCTCCACCTCCTCCTCCTTCTTCTTCTCATTCGTACACTTTCAAACGTCAACACACATACACACACACACACACACACACACACACACACACACACACACACACATATATATATAAAGCTACTCCTCAAATGGAGCGAGTGTAGGCCAAAATAATTTTCTATAAACAATTTGTGTTGAACTCTCTCGCGGCAAATATTTAGTCGTCATTTTACAAATTGATTAGTCAATTCATCACAATTTCCTATCTACAATTTATTGAGTAAGTTGCATATAAGACCGTTATGTCATGTGCGGAGTCTGAAGGTTGCTACTTGCTTACTGGGGTCCAGTTGGTCATTCTTGTGTCTTTCATGAATAGCGATCAATGTCTGTAGATTATTGTTTCATGTTATGTTTGTTACGCCAGAAAAACAGAAGGGGAGGGGGTAGGGAATGGGGAGGAGAAAATGGAAATGAGAAAAGCCCAGTGACCCTTCTAAGCGTCCGGGTGAATGGTCGGCTTGTATTTGACCAGGGACCATCTGTCGCTGGAATGGTTAGATTACCGACCAGGTTGCCCTGTCAGCAACAGTCATGCAGCAGGTGGAGAGAAGGTAATCCCTCCACAGATTCTGGCATATGGGGTATTTACTGTGTTACAATACTATGAGCTGGGAGTCCAGCTCCCTTTCACGTAGTCTCTTCAGGCCAGGAAAGTTCTTACTGAAGGAGAAGCTAGTTGAATATCCTTTACAGTCAATCCCAGCATTTCCTGTTGGCGAGTGTATGTTCAGTAGTTTGCCATTGCTTTCTGAACGACCGGCACGCATACAATTGAATGAAAATCAACGTAAGACAGTCTACTGCCAAATCGTTCGCAGCTGTGTTTCGAACGAGGTATGCGGGATTACGAATTGCGTCTGTAACTTCTTCGCCACAGAGAATAAAGGGATTTCACCCAGAGATCCAGAGCAACGTGTCCCATCTTCCAGGCGCTGCTTGCTGGGGGACATGTTTGCTGGGGGACATGTTTGCTGGGGGACCTGTTTGCTGGGGGACATGTTTGCTGGGGGACATGTTTGCTGGGGGACATGTTTGCTGGGGGACATGTTTGCTGGGGGACCTGTTTGCTGGGGGACATGTTTGCTGGGGGACATGTTTGCTGGGGGACATGTTTGCTGGGGGACATGTTTGCTGGGGGACATGTTTGCTGGGGGACATGTTTGCTGGGGGACCTGTTTGCTGGGGGACATGTTTGCTGGGGGACATGTTTGCTGGGGGACATGTTTGCTGGGGGACTTGTTTGCTGGGGGACATGTTTGCTGGGGGACATGTTTGCTGGGGGACATGTTTGCTGGGGGACATGTTTGCTGGGGGACATGTTTGCTGGGGGACTTGTTTGCTGGGGGACATGTTTGCTGGGGGACATGTTTGCTGGGGGACATGTTTGCTGGGGGACTTGTTTGCTGGGGGACATGTTTGCTGGGGGACATGTTTGCTGGGGGACATGTTTGCTGGGGGACATGTTTGCTGGGGGACATGTTTGCTGGGGGACATGTTTGCTGGGGGACATGTTTGCTGGGGGACTTGCTTGCTGGGGGACATGTTTGCTGGGGGACATGTTTGCTGGGGGACTTGTTTGCTGGGGGACATGTTTGCTGGGGGACATGTTTGCTGGGGGACATGTTTGCTGGGGGACATGTTTGCTGGGGGACATGTTTGCTGGGGGACCTGTTTGCTGGGGGACATGTTTGCTGGGGGACATGTTTGCTGGGGGACCTGTTTGCTGGGGGACCTGTTTGCTGGGGGACATGTTTGCTGGGGGACATGTTTGCTGGGGGACCTGTTTGCTGGGGGACCTGTTTGCTGGGGGACATGTTTGCTGGGGGACATGTTTGCTGGGGGACATGTTTGCTGGGGGACCTGTTTGCTGGGGGACATGTTTGCTGGGGGACATGTTTGCTGGGGGACATGTTTGCTGGGGGACACGTTTGCTGGGGGACACGTTTGCTGGGGGACATGTTTGCTGGGGGACATGTTTGCTGGGGGACTTGTTTGCTGGGGGACCTGTTTGCTGGGGGACATGTTTGCTGGGGGACATGTTTGCTGGGGGACATGTTTGCTGGGGGACATGTTTGCTGGGGGACAGGTTTGCTGGGGGACATGTTTGCTGGGGGACATGTTTGCTGGGGGACTTGTTTGCTGGGGGACATATTTGCTGGGGGACATGTTTGCAGGGGGACTTGTTTGCTGGGGGACATGTTTGCTGGGGGACATGTTTGCTGGGGGACTTGTTTGCTGGGGGACCTGTTTGCTGAGGGACATGTTTGCTGGGGGACATGTTTGCTGGGGGACTTGTTTGAATGAAACAGTTCCTGGCGGCAGACTTCTCCAGTATGTTAGCACCATATTGCACCTTGCATAAACATGACTGGGAAGTAAGATTGCACGTCTGGAGACAATAAACAGTATTCATGAACGTTACACACGTGATCATACATACTTTGAACCTTTAATGAGAGTAAACAGCTAAATAGAATAATTAGAACCGTACCATGACAACTTAATGCAAAACATCATAATTACTACTGTATCATGACAGTAAACAGCTAAACAGCATAGTTAGGACCTATAATGACAGGAGATAGGTAAACAGCATAATTAGGACCTTTCATGGTCAAATACAATTAAACAGCAGAAAGCTAAATAGCATAATCAGAACGGTGTCGTGACAATAGACAGCTATACAATATAATTGTGACTGTTTTATGACAGTTGACAGCAAAACAGAATGATTAGGGCCATACGATGACAGTAAACAGTTAAACAACATGCTAGTCGTGTGTTATTAAATAACAGACATAATCTATCATGTTGATATCAATCAAAAATCCCACACACCTGATGGCGATGATGATGATGATGATGATGATGATGATGATGATGATGATGATGATGATGATGATGATGATGATGATGATGATGGCGGCGATGATAATGACGATAATAATAATAATAATAATAATAATAATAATAATAATAATAATAATAATAATAATAATAATAATAATAATAATAATAATAATAATAACGAGGATGAGTATACCATGAATGAAATTACAAAATACACACCGCTGTGAATTTGTTGGTACATCCTGAGGTACATGATAAAAGTTCAGCTATAAATAAATAGAATGGATGGCTGGTTCCTTGTTTTGGTTATGAATCCTCTGTGGCACCGTGAATCTGAACACTTCAAGTCCCATACAATGGTCTTCAGCTCGCCTGAGCTCCCAACAGGTTTTGCTTTCATCGGAGTAAGACTGGTGTAGAGAATTTCTTTCCGACCAGTTACCAAAACATCATCATCATGAGAATTGTATTGCCGAGCTCTTCTTCCCCTCTACAAGTTCAGAACCCAGGACGGTGTACAGTACCGGTACTGGAACACACAATCTGTTAAATCGGGTAAACATCTTCGTGGGCATCAATGGCGATCTGCTAGTTTTAGGAATGCGTGGAACATGAGAGGGCCTGTTAGGAAGATTGCTCATGGATAAACATGCATGTATTGTTTGACGCTCATAGAAGTAGGGTAAAGAAGTAGACACCAGAGGACGCACTAGACAACATAAACATTTAAAGCTGTAGTTACCAACCGGGATTCGAACCTGTCATCTCCAAATAACGACAGCGCCTCGCTGCAGGAAAAATTGTACTTCGAGGCAGTACAGGAAGAGTTTGGAAGATATGGAAATGATCCTGAGATGAATGTTGCTAATGCATTGGCCTGTCGGGGTAACTAACAATGATTGCTTGGAAGAGGCTAATGAAACTATAACATGGTATATGATGCTCGATAGACTGAGAGGGGTGCATGGAAGAATATCAAGAGGCTGATGAAACTATAACATGGTATATGATGCTCTATAGACTGAGAGGGGTGCATGGAAGAATATCATCAGGAGAGTTGATACAGTACACCAAGAACCGAGATCTGTATAGAGACATGAACATTTATGTCAGTTTTAAGGGCACTTGATGATGATGAAATAGTTATGTCAAATCAGGTGAAGAACATAAAACGATAGATACAGTCGTTGGAGAAAGTGAAAAATGGCTACATCGAAGAAACAGATCGTGCCTAAATGTACAGATAAGGTAACTGGTGTTATTTCGGGACAAGTACAGACATTCATCTAGGAATATGGATAAAATCATACTGTAGATGTATCACATAAATAAAGAACAGAATGGGACAAGCGAACAACTTGCCATGAAAAGCTCGACTGTCTACGCCTAATTCCTCAAATCAATTCACGGATTTGACCGATTCTTGAACGACAGACTGCCTGTTTCGTTTTTCGTCCGTCTATCGTCTATTGTCATCAGCTACCACGATTTCATTGCCATTATATGTTTCTCATAGAGTCTTCGTGGCGAAGTTGTTAAGCTGTCTGACTCAGGCTTGGAAGGTTGAGGGTTCGATTCCGGGCCATGTCCTTCGGTTCATTTTTTTTGGAGACTCCCGAGGGTCGTCGCTGGAGCTACGAAGGTCGTGCTTTGTGCGACGCTTTCGGCAGTTCGCTACGGAAAGAGACTGAGCCATATGAAATTAACACCCGGTGCGATTAAGTCGACCCTGTCTTCACAAGCAATCAGTCGACTAAAATGCAAAACGTAAAGGTTTGTTGCCAACCACAACTGCTACTTTTCCCGCCAACTGCTGCATAAACTGTCAGTGTGTTTACACGTGTTACATAAATGTGTCCATTTTTAAAACACTATATGTACATACTTGTGTTAGACTGGTTCCATTTACTAAGTGCCGGCTCCGTGGCGTAGTTTTTACGGACGCTATTCGTAATACCACAAACCGCATTCGTAATACCGCAAACCGCATTCGTAATACCGCAAACCGTATTCGTAATACCGCAAACCGCATTCGAAACACAGCTGTGGGCGATTTGGAAGCTGATCAGCTAGCGTTGGTTTCCCATACAAAGGTATGAGTGCCGGTCGTTCAGAAAACAATGGTAAACTACTAAACGTAAATTTGCCAAAAGATCCCGAACATCACACACAAAAATGTTGACGTTGACTGCAACGTCCTGTAAACTCTATGCAACTAAATTAACTAAGTATTCCTTTCTAAAACACCAAAGATACATACTTGCGTTAGACTGGTTCCATCTGCCGCAGAACCATGGTTGAAATGCTTTCAGGCGGTGTAATCTAAATTTGACCAGCTTAATCAAATGAGTATTGGAGACCTGGGAAAATTAAGGCGAAATGATTAATCATCATCATTATCATTATGTGCCATGCAGATAAACGTCTGTGACCGTGGTCCGCATCTAACATGAATCAGTCTCTGCTGAGGTCTGTGTTCTCGTCCCGCTTGTGCTATTTGGTCAGATGTTTCTTTCTTTGTCGTTCTCTTGCTCTTTTCCGTCAAGTTTGCCAGTTGTCACTAAGTTGTCGAATTTAACCCTCCTCATAACATGCATTAACAATATTGACTATTTACATTTACTTTATTTAATCAGCCTGATGTTTTCACATGTTTCTTGAACGATAACCCCAGTTGCTGTTGTTGTTGTTGTTGTTTTTTTTAAATCCAGCCATAGTACTTTGGTTTTTGATGGGAGATGGCATAATCGAGACAAGAACACAAGCCTAATCCACGACTCTGGTGATCGTGTGAGATAGCGAATCATGCCCGTCCACGCGTATCGACATGGCACATGATGATAGTATTCTTTGCAATTTCCTCGCAAACCACAGTTATGCAGCCACCAGATGCCCCTCAGTCTGTCTGCTCATTGTGAAGGCCCCACGTGCCTTTACTAGTCTTCCAAACTAATAATACCGATGCTAAAGTGGAAATCAGAATTTACACAAGTTGTGTGACTTGGGAAACTAACATTCATGGTTTGAGAAGGCATATGGATACATGCATGGCTTGGAACAGGAGATGCATGTATCCATGTTGTCTATGGTTTGGGACCGGAGTCTGGGACCAGAGGTGGATACATCCATGGTTTGGGTCGGAAGTCTGGGACCAAAGGTGAATACATTCATGGTTTGGGATCGTACATGAATCTAGCTAATCTATCAAACTGAAGATTTCTGTGGAAACTATTCTCATAACTGTTCTACACGTCTGTGGAAGCTGGAGGTTATTATGTCAGCAAGCTTAACAACTTCGATCTGGGTTGTTTAAGACAATCGTTGAACATAAGGTGGCAAGAAATGAACAGATATGCATGATTCTCATTTGGATTGCATTCACAATACGATATGCAGATCTCAGCTTAAATGGACTGGTCACGTGTTTGGCATATCACATGAGCGTTTCCAATGATAAAAATCTATGGCGAGCTTGTCTCAGGCAAGCGATCTCACGGTGAATCGTGAAAGTCATAACACGACTCCATGAAAACTGAATTGAAGAACTGTAGCACTGACTAACACAGAGGAAAGTATAAAGAACTGTAGCACTGACTATCATAGAGGAAAGTACAAGAACTGTTGCACTGACTATCATAGAGCAAAGTATAAGAACTGTAGCACTGACTATCATAGAACAAAGTACAAGAACTGTAGCACTGACTATCATAGAGCAAAGTACAAGAACTGTAGCACTGACTATCACAGAGCAAAGTACAAGAACTGTAGCACTGACTATCATAGAGCAAAGTACAAGAACTGTAGCACTGACTATCATAGAGCAAAGTACAAGAACTGTAGCACTGACTATCATAGAGCAAAGTACAAGAACTGTTGCACTGACTATCATAGAGCAAAGTACAAGAACTGTAGCACTGACTATCACAGAGCAAAGTACAAGAACTGTAGCACTGACTATCATAGAGCAAAGTACTCAACTACATTCGCCACTTTATGTTGGATTTGTTGACTATGAAAAGATCTTTGACGGCTTTGATGGGGAGACTGATGCGGCACCATGGGATGCCACAAAAGATCCTTATCTTAATAAGTGCAACATAGTAAGATATGAAGTGTAGGGAAAACTGACAGATGCATTTGAATTTTTTTTTTTTAATGAGTATAACAAAGATGTCTTTTGTCACCATTATTATTTTTACTGACCTTAGACAGGACAGGGAAGGCAACAACCACTGACAGAAATGGAATTCAATGGACAACAAAGCAACTGATGATTTGGACTTCGCCGACGACATTGCATTCCTGTCTCACACACGTAATCAAATGCAGGACAAACTTGGGAGATGTCACAACAATTAGGTCTAACAATGCATGGAGGTAAGACAAAGAAATTAAGATTAAACAAAGCAAATAACAACCCGATCTTCCCTGGCGAAATCCCTCTCCAAGAGATAGAATCATACATCTATTTGGGAAGCAATTTGGACACACATTAGCGAACAGACAGAGATACTATAATAAGAATACAAAACGCAAGGGAGCTTTCATAGCACTAGGAAATCTATGGAAGTCAGAGAAATTAAACCTACCCCAAATTTAAATGTTTAACTCCAATAATAAATCAGTACTGCTGAGTGGGTCAGAAACATGGATAACGAGTAAAAGAATCACAGATAAGCTACAACAATTCACTAATTGATGCCTGCGTAGAATAGTTGGAGTAAAATGGTTTGATAGAATCACCAGTGAGGAGATCATAGAGAGAAATAAACAAATCACAGTGAACCAATAGGTGAAGAAAAGACGCGGCACTCGATAGGACACGCACTGAGAAAAACTGAGGCCAATATAATTAGACATTCTCTGGTCTGCAATCTACAAAGCAAACGAAATAGCCGGAGACCTCAAAACACTTGGAGGCGAGAATGACAGACAGAGATGGATAATATTGGGAGGACATGGGGAGGATGCAAGAGATAGCAACAGACAGGACGGTTTCGGGCGTTTTTGGTTGAGGGCCTATTCCTCTAAGAGGAAAAAGAGTAGAAGAAGAATAATAAGCATTGACTATGTACGTTACACAAAAAAAAAAAAAAAAACCAGTAGGTAACCATATGTCAGCGCACTGACAATATTGGTACGGTATAAAGCAACTACCAAACGAGACGTTGCCAACAGTTATCAAAAGCAAACATAGTAGATATTGAAGCTACTGCAGGACGAAGGCGGCGGTTCGCTGGAGGAGCCGACAGACCTAGTAGATGTGATCGGGTGGCCACGTTGTATCCCTTATATGCGGGGATTTGTGTACAGAAGTCGCCTTGCGCAGAGATTCATGAGAATTATACTCCAGGAAGGGGGTCACCGCTATTTCTATGCTGAGAGGTTAGAACGATAAGCGTGAGCGTGAATTATTATTTGAGGATTACCGCACACTATAAGTGGGTGTAAAAAATATAAGAAACTTTGGTCACTTGAAACGTCATGAAGGTTTGGAGAGAACAATAATGGATGGGTATATGCCCAGGAGGAGAGCAAGAGAAAGGCCAAAGAGAAGATGGGTGCACGATGTGGCAGATGATCTCCAGATGTATCGGACGCAGGACATCTTGTTTATGGCCGAGAAGTTTTCTGGACGGTTGTTATGGGAGCGAGGTTCTATAGAGGACATGTTACTGAATGAATGGATGAAGAAATATATAGAGTTGTTACAATCCTTCTGGTGAGGAGGTTGATTATTCTGCTGTTGCTAGAATTGAACTTGTCAGACCTCATTATTCACCCATGGAGCATCGGGCATGTTTCAATAAATATTTTAATAATAGATTGCTCCGTAACTGCGGCGTTGAGCATTACTGTTGGACAATCTCCCGTAAATACCGCGTTTAGCATTGCTGTTGGACAATCTTATTTGGAGACTTCTATCATGGTTACAAAGTTAGTTGCATATTCTTTACATGACGTTGCAGTCAACCCCATCATCTTTTTTTTTTTCCTGTTTGTGATCTCTTGGAAAGTTTACGTTCAGTAGTTTGCAACTTATATTGGTTACTGGGTGCCATATGTGTTGTTACAATTCTCTAGACACGTTGCCGACACGAATCTTAAGAAAAAAAGAGGGAGAGAAATTAGATGTCACTGTGTAGCCTAGATAGTTAAACAGATTGACCTGTTTGATTTTATACCTGCTTGTTTAAATGCATGCATGCAAGAATGTCTACAATAATACACATGGGAGGATGAATGGATGGATGGATGGATGAATGGAGGGAGGAAGGGAGGGGGAGGGAGGAAGTGGGCGGAGGGAGGGGCAGGCTGGTAGGTAGGTATGTGGGTAGGTAAGTAGATAGGCGGGTTTATATTTATTTCTGGGTGAGCTAGTGTGTAAATAATACACACACACTTACACACACTTTCGTGGTCCTATGTTTACTCCCAAAGATGTAGTAGAGTAGAGATTTGATGGTTATCGTGGTCACTTGTATTATATACATAGCAATGTTATTGTCAAATACGATAACATAATTGATGAAACAAATAACGAGTGTGCACAAAGTCTTTGCAGTTAACTATGATACAACAACATTAAGTAGCCTTGACCTCATTGTGTGTATGTTTGCCTCTCTCCATGACTATATTAAAGACCCTTTACGCACCCTGAATGTCTCGGGTATATGGTGCTAGCCTCATATTTGTATAGCCCTGTCTGCAGTCTATGCGAGATGTGACAATATCACCGATCGAGCCACTTGCCATTACTTCTCAGGACATTTCATGGCACCCATTGCAGATTGGGTCATCTAGAAGCCCAGCTCACATTTTTAAATACCCACCTTCAATGGGGATTCGAACACTAGACCGCAGCCAAGCGTGCTAGCTACGATGGCTCTCCGCAGTGTTTTGTGCTTTGTCAAATTATACGTAAACTACATAACTGCAGGTCCTATGAACATAAACAAAATCATTATTTAGTCGATTGGCGCCCGTGACGAGACGAGACCGTTCACACGTCGACAACCTCGGCGGTTTTATTTTTAAACTCAGTAACCTGGCTACTCTGTGAAGGTCGTCGACATTCACGCGGTTGAACTTAAAACATATGAACAATTATTCATTGAAAAATGCACTTGAGAGAAAATGTGTATTCAACACTTGCGGGATCAAAGCCGTATTCAAGAGCTAAATCCAGGAACAAAAATATCCTTCTGTACAGCTTAAGGTTGTGTGGCGCACGCGACACATCTGCCTGTGCAATGTTCTTATTGGCTGCCACCGAGCTCGTGCGAAATCTAAGTGTTCTCATTGGTTGCAGGACATTCTCATTCAAAACGGCTGTTAGTATGCATAATCACAAATTGAATGTTCTTCAAACATCCCTAGTTCCCCTCGTTCCTTTCAAAATTAAATAAAGAATAAAATACAAACGGTTTTTCAGAATTGTAATTTATGTATATTTTAGCAGTCACTAACAAAAGTCACGTGTACAAGTCCATGTTAATGCATTCGCTGCTTAAAGTAATCACCTTTGAACTTTATTCAGTGAAGACTTCTTATAACTGCACTATTCACATTGTCTGAAGTGCTGTGGTTATGGGCAATCTTGGACCGTTCCCTTTGGAGTTTCGTTCTGTGACTTGGCTGTCTTCTTCAATGGTACTCAGGTCAGAGTTAACGATCTTTGTGACATTAAGCCACGTAGAGTGACATTGTTTTGTGTGGTACTTTGTTCAGTTTACCGCAAGCCATGTAAAATGACTTTGTCCTGTGTGGTACTTTTCTTTAACTTAACTCACAATTTATCGCAAGCAATGTACAATGACATTGTCCTGTGTGGTACTACTCTTTAACTCACAATTTACTGGAAGACATGCAAAATGACATTGTCCCTTATGGCACGTCTCTGTAACTCTCAGTTTACCCCAACCAACGTAAAATGACATTGTCCTTCATGGCACGTCTCTGTAACTCTCAGTATACCCCAACCAACGTAAAATGACATTGTCCCTTATGGCACGTCTCTGCAACTCTCAGTTTACCCCAACCAACGTAAAATGACATTGTCCTTCATGGCACGTCTCTGCAACTCTCAGTTTACCCCAACCAACGTAAAATGACATTGTCCCTTATGGCACGTCTCTGTAACTCTCAGTTTACCCCAACCAACGTAAAATGACATTGTCCTTCATGGCACTTCTCTGTAACTCTCAGTTTACCCCAACCAACGTAAAATGACATTGTCCTTCATGGCACTTCTCTGTAACTCTCAGTTTACCCCAACCAACGTAAAATGACATGATCCTTTAAGGTACCTCTCTTTTCTTTAACTCACAATATAGGACAAGCCACGTAAAATGACAAATTATCCCAATATTTAACAAACTAACACTGACGTCACAGCACTAGAGACGGTGCCATATATGCTCTGTCTCTCTCCGCGGATGTCAGGGAGCATGCATGTGTATAGTTTAAGTGGCCAGTTGGTTGCACGTGCAGCTGCTCCTCCTTCCACAACATTCTTTCCTGGCCGTTTCAGATGTAATCCCTAGTTCCATCATCCTTAGTAGAATGGGGTCATCGATGTGTCTTCCTTGTCTAACAGACGATCGTTTATAGACAGTTTAGTGTCTCATTTTCTCTACCCAAATGTTTCCATGTGGGGTGCCCAGAAGACCAGTTATTGGCCGTTTCATTGTCACGCGCATCGGCGTAGCCTGGGCAGTATGGATACTTCAGCGACTGTCGGTGAGACAATATAATTAATAGAGTCTGGGGCAATTGGAATAGTCAGACACGTCGGTTAGAGTCAGAAATAGACAGTCGCCTACAGCTAATAGAGCCACAGACAGCTTATAGAGTCACAGACAACCTACAGAGTCAGAGGTCACGGACAACGGACAGAGTCAGAGATATTGATCAGAGTCCGAAACATCTTCTAGAATCACAGACAATTGATAGTGGCACAGAAAGATAATAAAGTCACAGAGAATTAATAAAGTCAGAGGCATCTGCTAGGGCCAGAGACAGATGACTGAGTTAGTGACAAGTTAGTTAGTTAGTTAGTCAGTCGCGGTTCCAACTTCACGGCAAAGGGTCGTCCCCATATTACTACGTTCCTGTGCCAGTGAATATCACACAAAATGCTCCTCACTGCCCTATGTGAACAATGGAATAGACAGGAGTATCGGCAAGCCAACAGCCCGCACAGGTACACTGTGCATAATGCCGCCGCCAGAATGCCAACACAAAAGTCCTCCACGAAAAATAGTTCATCTTCGATGGAAACGACAGTCACCAGAAAGACTTCATTGACCCGTGTTTTATCCCATATGGCTCAGTCTCTTTCCTCAGGGCGACCCACCGAAAGCGCCGCACAAAGCACGAACTCCGTAGCTACAGCGCCGACTCCCAGGAGTCTCCTGAAAAAAAGTACTCGTGAACCGAAAAGGCAAACCAGTCAACCCAGCAACAGCCGGTCGCCATCGTTCCGAACACGCAGTTCACGCTAAAAACAACCGCGGACCGATGCAAAAGCATTCCACGCGAAATTCACAGCTCACAGTGTCGCGCCACGCACTCACTCAGTAACAGGGTGACGGAACCTTAGCCTCCTTAGTCGCCTCTTACGATGTGCATGGTAGGCAACAGTGTTACTATTCTTTGCTCCCCCGTATGGGCCCCGGCAACACACGGGCGTAGTGACAAGTATTACAATCATAGACAACTGATGGAATTAGAGACCACTGACAGAGTAGAAACAAGTGATACAGTAATAGGCAAGCGTTACTATCAGAGGAAGATAACAGACCTAGAAACATATGTTAGAGTTAGAGACAACCGATAAAATTATAGACAAGAGAGAAGTCAAGACAACTGATATTGTCACAGACAAGTGAGAAGTCAAGACAAGTGATATTGTCAAAGATTAGTGAGAAGTCAAGGCAACTGATAAAGTCACAAACACCAGTAAAGTTCATAGATAACTGATAGAATCACGGACAACCGGAAGATTCATAGACAGCTAATGGTGTCACGGACGAGTGATAGAGTCACCGAAAACTAGATTAGAGACATTTAGTAGAGGCAGAGACCTCCGACAGAGTCAGTAATGTTTGACAAAATTAGAGACAAATTATGTAGGCTTAGAGTTCTTGTAGAACAGATGTGATAGTTTATCCTACCACCTTCAGAATGAGCTTTTAAATAGAGATAATAATTGCGACTTTACATAGGTATACGAGTGTCAGTTGATCAGAGCAGTCGTCTCTAGATTCAAGTCTATTCATCGGAAAGTGAGTACAAGGTCAAAGGGTCCCTCATCACGTCACGAGGGGTGTGGTGCTAGACTCGTGTTGGTGAAACTAATCCGCGCTCACTGGACTGCGTGATCAATATCACTTCTATCGCCTTCACGTCCAAGCACATTTCCTGGTACACATTGTAAGCTGGGTTGACCTGTAGATCCGGGTCCCTGGGGAAAATGTCCCGCTCGAAGAGGATTTGAAGATATAACCTCCAACGTGGCAGGTGGTAGTGACATAAAGTTGTACATGCAGAAAACTCACAAATTGATAGGATTCGGTGGATTCCTTGCCTTGGTTGTGTAAGTTTCACGGCAATAAGATGCTGATTTACAGCCCTGTTCATGCAAAGGTTCCAGACAATGGGGTGACTGATTTACAGACATGGTCATGGAAGGCTTAAAGCAATGGAGTGCTGACTGATTTACAGTCATGATCATAGACGGGTTTAAAACAATGGAGTGGTGACTGATTTACAGTCATGACCATAGAAGGACTTAAAACAATGGAGTGCTGACTTATTTACAGCCCTGATCACGCAATGGCTTAAAGTTAAAGCAATGGAGTGGTAACTGATTTACAGCTCTGATCATGGAACGGCTTAAAGCAATGCAGTGCTGACTGATTTACAGCCCTGATCACGCAAGGGCTTAAAGCAATGGAATGGTGACAGATTTACAGCTCTGATCATGGAAAGGCTTAAAGTAATGGAGTGCTGACTCATTTACAGCCCTGATCACGCAAGGGCTTAAAGCAATGGAGTGGTGAATGATTTACAACCCTAATCATGCAAGGGCTTAAAGCAATGGAGTGCTGACTGATTTACAGTCATGATCATAGACGGGTTTAAAACAATGGAGTGGTGACCGATTTACAGTCATGACAATAGAAGGACTTAAAACAATGGAGTGCTGACTGATTTACAGCCCTGGTCACGCAATGGCTTAAAGCAATGGAGTGGTAACTGATTTACAGCTCTGATCATGGAAGAGCTTAAAGCAATGGAGTGCTGACTTATTTATAGAGTCATTTCAGAGTCATGATGATGCCTATGAGTCCCTCCCAACACTGCTGTGGCGTTTACTGTGGACATTTCAGAGACATGATGCCGTCTATGAGTCCCTCCCAACACTGCTGTGGCGTTTACTGTGGACATTTCAGAGACATGATGCCGTCTATGTGTCTCTCCCAACGCTGCTGCGGCGTTTACTGTGGACATTTCAGAGACATGATGCCGTCTATGTGTCTCTCCCAACACTGCTGTGGCGTTTACTGTGGACATTTCAGAGACATGATGCCGTCTATGTGTCTCTCCCAACGCTGCTGCGGCGTTTACTGTGGACATTTCTTAGACATGATGCCGCCCATGAGTCTCTCCCAGCACCACTGTGCGTTTACTGTGGAGATTTCAGAGACATGATGCCGCCTATGAGTCCCTCCCAACACTGCTGTGGCGTTTACTGTGGACATTTCAGAGACATGATGCCGTCTCTGTGTCTCTCCCAACGCTGCTGTGGCGTTTACTGTGGACATTTCTTAGACATGATGCCGCCTATGAGTCTCTCCCAGCACCACTGTGCGTTTACTGTGGACATTTCAGAGACATGATGCCGCCTATGAGTCTCTCCCAGCACCACTGTGCGTTTACTGTGGACATTTCAGAGACATGATGCCGCCTATGAGTCTCTCCCAGCACCACTGTGCGTTTACTGTGGACATTTCAGAGACATGATGCCACCTATGAGTCCCTCCCAACACTGCTGTGGCGTTTACTGTGGACATTTCAGAGACATGATGCCGCCTATCAGTCATCTTTCGTAAAGGATTTGAGCAGGCGAGTTCTTTATAACGGTTAGTATATATGCTGACAATGGTATAAGCGCGGTCGGATAATGTTTTGATGTCAGATCTCGTCATTTGCTACGGGAGGGAAAGACTGATCACCTGTCACCCCGTGCACTTTGGCCTACAGAATGTGATGGTCTCATCACTTTACATACCCACTGCATGTTCCTATCAGGTTTTATGGAGGGAGAAGGGAAAGGAAGCATGCTAGGGGAATATGCTACCCGTGAGAGACAACAATACATTGAGGAGCGGCTGGCCGAGTGAATAGATCGCCAGATTCTCCTTCAGGAGACCCGGGTTCGAATCCTCGGTAAGGTTGGGATTTTTTTTTCTATCGGGGGCAACAAGAAAATCCTAACCTGCACAGTTCGAGGCGACTGCACCAGCCAGGCGGCCTTAATTCCTCAGGCTCAAAGACCCCCCTGGAGACCCTACACTGCAAGGTACTATATTGGCAGTAAATGACAGTGTTTTTTTAAGGAGCTTGTAGGCATGCACAATGAAGACGCAGGACAGCGGGTGTTGGCGACTCACTAAGATGATCTTCAATGCGGAGATGGCTATTGATAATAATGATGATGATAATATTGATGGTGGTTATGATAGTGGTGATGATGATGATGATGCTAATGAAAATGATGATGGTGTTGGTGGTGATGATGATGATGGTAATGGTGGTGATGATGATGATGATGATGATGATGATGAATATAATGATGACGATGATGTTGATGATGATGTGGCACAAGGCTTCCCCAGAAACGGATAATTATATGTATAGTGTAGATGAATAATCGGAGTAGCACAGCGTAAAGAAAACAGTGGGTGTTGGAGACTCATTTCACCGTCTTTCAGCGCTGTGATAACACTTGTTGATGATGTTGCTGATGATGATGATGATCATGATTGAATGAATCACAAGTATTCCGTAGCAACCGATGTGTGCAGTGAACATGAAAGAACTGCCGAACCACAGCGTCAAGAAAGCAATGGGGGTTGGAGACTTGTTAACCGAACTTCAGTGCGGAGATGACACATAAAGATGATGATGATGATGATGATGATGATGATGATGATGATGATGATGATGATGATGATGATGATGATGATGACGATCATGATGAAGCAGAAGAGGTCCCCAGAAAGTGATATGTCCGAGTTTAGTGAACACGAAAGAACTGCAGAAGCTCAGCGCCAAGAAAACAATTAAGTGTTTAAGACTCGTTAAACTAACCTTCAGTGCGGAGATCGCTTTAATAATGCTGGCGGTGGTGATGGTAGTGATGGTGGTGGTGGTGATGAAGATGGTGGGATGATGATGGTGGTGACGATGATGGTGGTGGTGGTGGTGATGATGATGGTGATGAAGAAGCATAAGGGTTTACCGGCAACTAATCTTTCTGTATTTAGTGCACATGAAAGAACTGCCGAAGTATAGCGTTAAGAAAGCAGTAGGTTGTTGGAGGCTCATTAAACCGACCTTCAGTGCGAAGGTGACACTTAATCTTCTTCTTCGTTTCTTGGCACTTGATGATTATGATGATGATGATCATGATGATTTTGAAGATGATGATGATGGGGTACACGGCTTCCCCAACAACTGATATCTCTGTGTAAAGTGTACACGAAAGTACCACCGAGGCACAGCGTCAAGAAAGCAGTGGAAGCAAACAATGCATGTCTGTGTGACTGCAGCCCCCCCCCCCCCCCCCCAGCCATGGGAGCAGGCCGGAATTACAGTCTTGTGTTATCCATTCATCACCCCAGAGATAATTGTAAGCCACATTTGTCAACTAGAAAGGGGTTACTGGGAAATGTTATCTCCTCTCTGTGCAGACGGCCTGCCGTCCTCAAGCTAGCGGGAGCTTACGGTTCACCGTACACTTCTGTGATTGGTTGTTTCCCGCGACAGGTGGGATCTGGTCGCGTGCCTTTTGCTTGATTGATTTTAACCCGGGCTGGGTGAACACCTGCCCCTGTGTTAGCCATAATAAAGGACCTGTACGCTGACAGTGACTGTCCTGGCAGCAGAAGTAAACCACTTTTTACAAATCCACGTTGATGAAATACGATCGTTGAAGAAATCACACAGGGGAAGGATTCTGTTTCTTGAAGCAGGTCAGAACTCAGAAACTAAACCATCGTCCCATTCTCAGTACATCCCCGTCATATTTCTTGTTGGCACGTAATTAAACTGCACTCCAGGAAGAGAAGAGGAAGAAGACTAAGACCTAATTTAAAAAGAAAAGTGCATGTCTTATACGTGACGTTCTGATCAACCCTAAACACAGGGTGATTTACTAAGCAATTTTTCGTTCAATAGTTTGTAATCGTTTTGGGGTCTTGATGTCTATACAAGGGGAAATGACATTGACGAACTGGCAGTGCACGCTAGAGAGGTGTGTGTTGCTTGTCCATCAAGCATGATTATGACCATTCATTTCATCCAGTGGGGTTGAAGGTATGGAGCCGTGAGTTCTAAGATGGCTGATACGGCATATTTTGGTTCGAAATGTTCTGTGCCAATGTGGACAAAGAATGCTTGACGTTTTTGGAGGATTTCCTACAGTGTGGTTTTTCTGTCCTGCCTTTTCTTCACAGCTCTTGCAGTCCTGGTTGCCTCACACATGACTGCACTCTTAGAGATATCTTGATAACAACAGCCAAAGATTTAATTCCGACCAAAACTAAGCAAAATAAGACATGGATTACATCAGACACGTTAGAATTAATTAATAAAACAACGAAAGCGAAAGGAGGAGAAACCGATAACAGTAGGATGAAGTATTCTTCCTCTTCTTCTTTCGTTCGCCTGAAATATGTTTATAACTACAATGTTGTCTCTTGTATGAATCTAACAGTCTTTTTTAGTTCATTCAGCGGTCCATAGAGTTTATCTTCCACTGTTGTCTCTCTAGGCCAGAAGGTTCGCCTGGATATGTTGTAGTTTGGGCAATGAAGTATAAATCTTTAACACGACAATAAGAAATAACACAAGAAAGGACAAAAACCAATATATACTTGATTGTTGTATTATCATACAGCAATATCATAAGAATGGAAGAGATTACGAAATGATCAAAGAAATGAAGTTACTGACAAGCAACGTTCAACCTCAATTAAATGTTATCTGTGTCAAGTTGGGAAATACCTTAGCAGAATCTCGACAAATTCTAGAAAGATGGCAGGAATACTGCAGTGGAATGTATGATATGAATTACTGTGAGGAAATGAATGAGATACATGAACCAATGACAGCAGAGACAGGATCTGAACCCTCATTAGATTAAATTGCTAGGGTAATTAAGAACCCGAAGAATGATAAATCACCAGGATATGATGAGATACGAGCTGAACCAATTCAAGCGGGAGGAGAAGAGATCATACACATCTATCAAGCATTATGTAAAACGATATGGAAATATGGTATAAGGCCAAAAGATTTGAAGAGAACTATTTTCATTCCAATTCCGAAAAAGGGCAACCTGAAAGTATACACCAACTATAGAACTGTTGCCCTTATCAGTCACGCAAGTAAAATTCTACTAAATATCATAATGGGAAGACTTCGTAAGAAAATGGAAGAAGAGATTAACGTGGTTCAATTTGGATTTAGGCAAGGAAGAGGAACAAGATATTATATACTCAACATGTGTTTAATAATAGAGAAATGCAGAGAATTTAATGTAAACATATTCTCATGTTTTGTGGATTATTCAAAGGCATTTGACTGTGTACAACAACAGAAGCTTTGGGAAATCATGAGGAATATGGGCTTTCCATCACTTGTAATACAACTCATAAAAATGCTGTCTAGACAACAAGCAGCGGTTAGAATAGATGGCGAGACATCAGATTGATTTGACATCAAGCAAGGAGTCAGTCAGGGATGTCTGCTGTCCCCCTATTTGTTTAACCTGTATGCCGAAAATAGAATAACAAATATTAGAGATGATATAACCAGCGAGCAATATGAAGCCCTAAATATCGGTGATCATGAAATACCAGAGATTCCATATGCTGATGATACATTATTACTATCCACATCACAGAATGGTATAGAAACCCTGATAGCCTCAAACCAAAAGAATAGAGAAAATCACAACGTGTATCTTAACATAGAAAAACAAAGATAATGCATACAGATAAAACTACTATGGAGAACGAAAAATATGTTAATGAGGAGACATTTGAGGTGGTGAAAAATTTCGAATGTTTTGGGTCATCGATTACAATCAATGGTGACACAATAAAAGACATTAAAAGACGAATATCTATTGCTTTTCAAAGACTAAAACAACTGAATAAATTGTGGAGTGGGACATACAGAACTATGTATAAAAATTAGATTTTAAAGCCTGGACACTTACTAAATAAGCTGAAAAGCGCATAAATGCCTTTGAGTATAAATGTTATATACGAGTTCTAAGAATATCTTTTATAAAGAACAGAACAAATGCAACCATACTCCAAGAGATGAATATTGACAAAGGTTCGCTATTAAAGACGATAAAACAAACGAAAATTGAAATATTTTGGTCACTTGAAACATTACGAAAGTTTGTAAAGAACAATAATGAAGGGGTATATGCCTGGGAAGAGATCAAGAGGAAGGCGAAAGAGAAGATAGGTGCAGGATGTGGTGGATGATCTCCAGATGGGTGTATTGGACGCGGGACATCTTGCTTATGATTGAGAGGTTTTCCTGAAGGCTGTTATGGGAGCGAGGTTCTGCAAAGGACATGCTATTTAATGATTGAATGATCTGTGTAGGAGTTGAACTCACTGCCTCGAAAGTTTAAGAACAGTCGCTCTAATCCATTCGACCACAGGCTTGACGAAACAGTGTCATGTAATTCGCTTTATCATGAAGTGACGAATTACAAGAAAGTAGAACGTCGCCAATCCAGCGTAGTCTCTCCAGGCAGTGGTAGCCCCGGGCTCCCCCTTCCCCTTTTCCATGAAGGTCCACGCAATGGATCTGTCACCTCCCCCCGTTCCGTAATGTCAAGGCACAGAGAGCCATAGTAAGGGCTATTGATCAAACAGGAATACTCACCATATTACAGTGGGTCACTGAATGAGTCCTAAAACGAATCGTCTTTATGAAAACAACATTGGTGTGCTATGTTTATGCGAGACATACATCCACGCCATCACAGTCAGTGGATATCAGACCATACATTTCCACCGCGAAGGGCATAAGGGAGGTGTTCTAATACGCGCACCACAGTACCGAATCGTTCAGTGTCTGTGAACTCCCAACCTAAATTATAGGGGTGGTTATAATGATAATCATTATCGGCCATTGGCCTGTCGTGCGCAGAAATTCATAAGTCTCTCGAAATTAAACACCACCACAAGCCAGCTGTCCTACCTCTGTAGCTGCTGGTGTCAATGACCTGCCACATCGTGAATCCATTTGTTTTATGGTCTTCCTATTATCCGCCTCCCGGTACACCTCACTACATTATTTTCTTTAGAATTTCATGTCTTGTTACATAACCAAAATATATCATTTTCATCAATTGTGTTTATTTTCACATTCAATTTTCTTCACTGTATAGGTTTTATTTTATTTTATTTTATTTTATAAAATGAATGTAGTATACTTCCACAGTTACACCACGGAGTCTACTTCTGCAGTTTTACGCTTGATCTATTTCTACAGTTAACACCCTGAATCTACCGCTTTAGTTACTGCATGAATCTGCCTATATAGTTACATCTTGAATCTACCTCTACTGGCACACAATGTTACGCCCGTCTACAGTTATTCCCTGTAATCTACCTCTACACTTAAACACTGTAATTCACATCTACAGTTAAACGTTGTAAACTACCTCTACAGTCACACCCTGTAAACTACCTCTAAAGTTGCACACTGTAATCTACCTTTCCAGCTACACCCTGTAATATATCTCTACAGTCACACCCTGTAATCTACCTCTACAGTTGCACCCTGTAATCTATCTCTACAGTCACACCCTGTAATCTACCTCTACAGTTGCACCCTGTAATCTATCTCTACAGTCACACCCTGTAATCTACCTCTACAGTTACACCCTGTAATATATCTCTACAGTCACACCCTGTAATCTACCTCTACAGTTACACCCTGTAATATATCTCTACAGTCACACCCTGTAATCTACCTTTCCAGCTACACCCTGTAATATATCTCTACAGTCACACCCTGTAATCTACCTCTACAGTTACACCCTGTAATATATCTCTACAGTCACACCCTGTAATCTACCTCTACAGTTGCACCCTGTAATCTATCTCTACAGTCACACCCTGTAATCTACCTCTACAGTTACACCCTGTAATCTACCGCTACAGTTACAAGATGTAATCTACCTCTACAGTTACAGTCTGTAATCTACCTCTACAGTTACACTCTGTAATCTATCTCTACAGTTACACCCTGTAATCTACCTCTACAGTTACACTCTGTAATCTACCGCTACAGTTACACCGTGTAGTCTACCGCTACAGTTACACCCTGTAATCTACGGCTACAGTTACACCATGTAATCTACCGCTACAGTTACACCCTGTAATCTACCGCTACAGTTACACCCTGTAATCTACCGCTACAGTTACACCGTGTAATCTACCGCTACAGTTACACCGTGTAATCTACCTCTACAGTTACACCCTGTAATCTACCGCTACAGTTACACCCTGTAATCTACCGCTACAGTTACACCGTGTAATATACCGCTACAGTTACACCCTGTAATCTACCGCTACAGTTACACCCTGTAATCTACCGCTACAGTTACACCCTGTAATCTACCGCTACAGTTACACCGTGTAATCTACCTCTACAGTTACACCCTGTAATCTACCGCTACAGTTACACCCTGTAATCTACCGCTACAGTTACACCCTGTAATCTACCGCTACAGTTACACCCTGTAATCTACCGCTGCAGTTACACCCTGTAATCTACCGCTAAAGTTACACCCTGTAATCTACCGCTACAGTTACACCCTGTAATCTACCGCAACAGTTACACCCTGTAATCTACCGCTACAGTTACACCCTGTAATCTACCGCTACAGTTACACGCTGTAATCTACGGCTACAGTTACACCCTGTAATCTACCGCTACAGTTACACTCTGTAATCTACCGCTACAGTTACACCGTGTAATCTACCGCTACAGTTACACCCTGTAATCTACCGCTACAGTTACACCGTGTAATCTACCGCTACAGTTACACCGTGTAATCTACCTCTACAGTTACACCGTGTAATCTGCCTCTACAGTTACACCCTGTAATCTACCGCTACAGTTACACCCTGTAATCTACCTCTACAGTTACAGCCTGTAATCTACCTCTACAGTTACACAGTGTAAGCTACCTCTACAGTTACACCCTGTAATCTACCTCCTCAGTTACACCCTGTAATCTACCTCTACAGTTACACCCTGTAATCTACCGCTACAGTTACACTGTGTAATCTACCTCTACAGTTACACCGTGTAATCTACCGCTACAGTTACACCGTGTAATCTACCGCTACAGTTACACCGTGTAATCTGCCTCTACAGTTACACCCTGTAATCTATCACTACAGTTACACCCTGTAATCTATTATTACAGTTACACCCTGTAATCTACTTCTACAGTTACACCCTGTAATCTACATCTACAGTTACACCCTTTAATTTACCTCTACAGTTACACCCTGTAATCTACCTCTACAGTTACAGCCTGTATTCTACCTCTACAGTTGCAGCCTGTAATCTACCTCTACAGTTACAGCCTGTAATCTACCTCTACAGTTACAGCCTGTAATCTACCTCTACAGTTGCAGCCTGTAATCTACCTCCTCAGTTACACCCTGTAATCTACCTGTACAGTTACACCCTGTAATATACCTCTACAGTTACACCCTGTAATATACCTCTACAGTTACACCCTGTAATCTACCTCTACAGTTACACCCTGTAATCTATCTCTACAGTTACACCCTGTAATCTACCTCTACAGTTACAGCTTGTAATCTATCTTTACAGTTACACCCTGTAATCTACCTCTACAGTTACAGTCTGTAATCTATCTCTACAGTTACACCCTGTAATCTACCTCTACAGTTACAGTCTGTAATCTATCTCTACAGTTACACCCTGTAATCTACCTCTAAAGTTACAGCCTGTAATCTATCTCTACAGTTACACCCGGTAATATACCTCTACAGTTACACCCTGTAATATACCTCTACAATTACACCCTGCAATCTACCTCTACAGTTACAGCCTGTAATCTACCTCTACAGTTACAGTCTGTAATCTACCTCTACAGTTACACATTGTAAGCTACCTCTACAGTTACACCCTGTAATCTACCTCTACAGTTACAGCCTGTAATCTGCCTCTACAGTTACACCCTTTAATCTACCTCTACAGTTACATCCTGTAATCTACTTCTACAGTTACATCCTGTAATCTACTTCTACAGTTACAGCCTGTAATCTACCTCTACAGTTACACCCTGTAATCTACCTCTACAGTTACACCCTGTAATCTACCTCTACAGTTACACTCTTCATTCTATTTCTACAGTTACACCCTGTAATCTACCTCTACAGTTACACCCTGTAATCTACCTCTACAGTTACACCATGTAATCTATCTCTAAGTTACACCCTGTAATCTACCTCTACAGCTACAGTCTGTAATCTACCTCTACAGTTACACCCTGTAAACTACCTCTACAATTGCACCGTGTGATCTGCCTCTTCAGGTACACCCTGTAATCTATCTCTACAGTTACACCCTGTAATCTACCTCTACAGTTACACCCTGTAATCTACCTCTACAGTTACACCACGTAATCTACCTCTACAGTTACACCCTGTAATCTACCTCTACAGTTACACCCTGTAATCTACCTCTACAGTTACACCCTGTAATCTACCTCTACAGTTACACCCTGTAATCTACCTCTACAGTTACACCCTGTAATCTACCTCTACAGTTGCACCCTGTAATCTACCTCTACAGTTACACCCTGTAATCTACCTCTGTAGTTACACCCTGTAATCTACCTCTACAGTTACACCCTGTAATCTATCTATACAGTTACACCCTGTAATGTACCTCTACAGTTACACCATGTAATCTACCTCTACATTTACTTCACGTGGTCACCATACAGTAAAATAAGCAACATTAGCTTCATTAAAATAGCAGATGCCAGAGAGGATCGGAGAGACATCATCCACGCCATCTGCTCCAGACGCGGGATCTGATCAAGATTCTGGACGTCTGCAACGCGAGGTCAGCATTTGTGATTTGTAACTTTTGTATGTTTTGTTTCGTGCCTTTAATAATTTAAAACAATGTTTTCCGCGTAGTTATTTTGAACAATGAGGTCACACACAAAAGATTGCACACTTTATTGTTTGGCAAATGTCGCAGTATCTGGTCAGGTGCATACTGCAGAATAACTGTGAATGTTGAGAGTGTAGAGGTAGATTTGTATTGTGTAGCGAAGCAGTTTCCGGCCACGGGTTACTGGTCTGATCGCGCCATCACATGTTGTCGACCTAGGGCAAGAAGGAATAATGGACAATATTTCACTTACTTTGGCCAGCGACGAACCCCCTGCCGACAGTGCTCGTGACATTACCAACGCAGTTCGCTATTAACTTCGCCATTGCTTCCTGATCTAGAACGATGGCAGGAGTACTGCAGTGGAATGTATGATATGAGTGACAGTTAGAATATGAATGAGATACATGAGCCAATGACAGCAGAGACAGAACCTGGACCCTCATTAGATGAAATTGCATAGGCAATAAAGAACCTGAAGAATGGTAAATCATCTGGATGTTAAGAGATACCAGCTGAACTAATTAAAGCGGGAGGAGAAGAAAGCATACAAATCTATCACGCATTATGTAAAAAGATATGGAAATATGGCATTTGGCCAAAAGTTTAGAAGAGAACTATCTTCATTCCAATACCAAAAAAAAAGGGCAACCTGAAATTATGCACCAACTATAGAACTGTTGCCCTGATCAGTCATGCAAGTAAAATTCTACTAAAAATCATAATGGGAAGACTTCGTAAGACAATGGAAGAAGAAATTAACGTGGTGCAAGCTGGATTTAGACAAGGAAGAGGAACAAGAGATCACATTCTCAACATGCGTTTAATAATAGAGAAGTGCAGAGAATTTAATGTAAACCTATTCTCATGTTTTGTGGATTATTCAAAGGCATTTGACTGTGTACAACATCGAAAACTCTGGGAAATCATGAGGAATATGGGTTTTCCATCACATGTAATACAACTCATAAGAATGCTCTATCTAGACCAACAAGTAGCGGTTAGAATAGATGGCGAGACATCAGATTGATTTGACATCAAGCAAGGAATCCTTCAGGGATGTGTCTTTCCCACTATTTGTTTAACCTGTACGCCGAAAATATAATGAGAATTGTAAGAGATGATATGGTATAAACAGGGAGCTATATGATTCCCTAAATATCGGTGGTCATGACAGACCAGAGATTCGGTATGCTGATGATACAGTATTGCTCTCCACGACACAGAATGGTATAGAAAACATAACAGCCTCAACCCAATGGAACAGTGAAAATCACAACTTATATCTTAACATAGCAAACACAAAGATAATGCATGCAGATAAAACTACTATGGAGAAAGAAATATATGTTAATATGGGAAAATTTGAGGTGGTGGAAAATTTTGAATATCTTGGGTCATTGATTACCAACAACGGTGACACAATAAAAGAAATTAAACGACGACTATCAATTGCTCTTGAAAGATTAAAAAAACTGAATAAATTATAGAGTGGGACAGAAATAACTACAAAAATTAGATTTTTAAGAGCATGCATCTTTCCCGTTGCAACATACGCCTGTGAGACCTCGACACTTACTAAACAAGCTGAACAGCGCATAAATGCATTTGAATATAAATGTTATAGACGAGTTCTAAGAATATCTTGGGTAAAGAAAAGAAGTAAAGAAAAAAAAAAATGAGCCACATCACGAAGATTCTGTTGAGAATTATCATGCAAAGAGTTAGGAAGAAAATACAACCCGAAATAAGAGAAAAACAATGTGGGTTTGTAGTAGGCAAGGGTACAGTAAATGCTGTGTACATGCTGAGAACAGTAATTGAGCGTTCTATAGAAGTAAACAAAGATCTATATCTTTGCTTTATTGACTACACAAAAGCGTTCGATAAAGTAAAACATGTCGACATGATAAGGATGCTTGAAGATCTACAAATTGATGGAAAAGACCTTAGACTTGTTGCTTGCTTGCTTGCTTGTGTTCGTTGGCTTGAGCTCCAACACGAAGTCCTGTATGTCGGATGAAGGCATCCTGTTGTCCAACATCAGTGTCATGTCATACAGGACCTGAGGTTTGCGTGAGTATCTTGTAAAAAACATATATTGGAAACAACAAACTGCCATCAGAATTGATAACGATGTAGGTCAATATCAGCCTATTAAAAGAGGTGTGAGACAGGGATGTGTGATGTCTCCAGATCGTTTTTCCCTATACAGTGAAAATATATTCAGAAATATAGAAGATATGGAAGGAATCAACATTGGGGGGGAGGGGGGAGGAGGAGATACATCAATAACATTATATATGCAGATTATACAGTCTTGATTGCAGACAATAAACAGGTCCTGCAAAATTTAGTAGATGCAGTTGTTGCACACAGTGAACAACTAGGGTTAGAACTGAATATTAAGAAGGTACAGATTATGGTCGTCACTGGGAAGAAGGAAATACCACAATGTGGTATACGAGTAGATGGGCATATTCTTAAACAAGTGAATCGATACTGTTATCTCGGCACAGTCATAACATCTGATGGGAGATGCCTTGAAGAGACTAGAACAAGAAGTGCCATTGCGAAGGTAACCTTTAGCAAGATGAAAAACATACTGACCAATAAAAAGATATCAAATGAAACGAGAGAAAGAGTGTTGAGGTGCAACATAGAGCCTGTACTTTTGTATGGATCTGAAGCGTGGACAATAAGCAGTCAAGCTGAAAAACAGCTGATGGCTGTGGAAATGTGGTTTCTGAGGAAAATGCACAGAATACCATGGACAGACAGAAAAACCAATGAAAAAGTCCTTCAAGAAACAAATGAAGATCATAAACTGGTTCGAGTGATTAGACGTAGACAGTCAAAATTTTTTGGGCATGTAATGAGAAGAAATTACTTGGAGAACTTGGTGACAACTGGCAAGATCGAATGGAAGAGACCAAGGGGGAGACAGAGAAGTAAATGCCTGGATGGCTTGGCCACGTGGCATGGTCGAGACAGGCACACGGAGCTGATCCACGACTCTGGTGATCGAGTGAGATTGCAGAACATGACCGCCCACGCTTACCGGCATGGAATATGATGGATGGATAAAGGATTACAACCGTGTCCGTAAGACCTTCGCCACGAAGCGTGGCAGAGGTATATTAGACAGAGTAAATCTAGCAACAGATTAGAGATAGAGTAAATCTAGAGGTACATTAGAGAGTACATCAAGAGGTAGATTAAAGAGAGTAAATCTAGGGGTAGATTAGAGAAAGTGAATCTAGAGATAAAAAGACGTTAAAAAAAAAGAAGTTAGTTGCATATCCTTTACAGGACGTTTGCAGTAAACACCAGCATTTTTTCTGTTGTTGATGTCTTTGCAAGTTTACGTTAAGTAGTTTGCCATTGCTTTCTGAACGACCGGCACCCATACCATTTCGTAAAAAAGCCAGCGCAACGCGGTCTGTTACCGGGTGACCTGTAATATATGATGACAGAACACTTTACATCCCAATATCCCAAAATATGTTTGTTACCCTTATTCTGTTACACTGTATATGTCAACAATGAGAGAGAGAGAGAGAGAGAGAGAGAGAGAGAGAGAGAGAGAGAGAGAAGAGAGAGAGAGAGAGAGAATGGGGAAGGAGAAGGAGACGGGGCAGAGAGGGGTGAAAAGAGAACATGGGGGAAGGGAGATAGAGCAGGAAAGTTTGGGAAAAGAAAGAGAGTGAGGTAGCAAAGGGAAAGGACAAAATGGAGCTAGGAAGAGGGTGAAGGAAGTTGTGTCAGTGGGTAGACAAAGAGGGATGAGAGAGCAGGAGGGGAATGACACAGAGTGGTAGAGTGGGAGAGACACTGGGAGAGGTAGGAGGGAGGAGGGAGAGGGGGAAAGAGAGGTAAAGGAGAGACAGAGGAAAAGGAGCAGGGTGAGAGGAATAAGGGAGAGGACGAAATAAAAAATAAGGAGAGCGAGGGAAGGGCGAGTGGTAGAACGAGAGACATAAAAGGGAGACATGGGAATCTCATTTCATTACTATGACGGAAACAGGTCAGCTTTCTGTACTGTTTCAGTCACGACATTCACTCAGTCTGTCCTCATTGTTTCTTCAAAAGTGCCTGTCCTAGATGTTACTTGTCCTGCAGTTATTACTTTAGTTCCGTTATTGTCCCTACGTTGGTATTCTACAACAACAGCCTAGACAGAATGAGCTAGCAGTTAAAAATGAAACCACTTCACCATCTGCCAGATTTTACAGCCTCTCTGCGCTAAATCGGCCTGACCTTGATGGTCGGGCAACCCTACTCAGACACAGCGTACTTGACCGGCCACGCGACCCAATTTGAACATGAAAACGGGTCAAGGGTGGGCCCTTTCTGGGACTCAACTCTTTAAGGCGTTAATTAAACATTGCAAAATTACCGATGTGAATTGTAATTAGCAAACCGTATAGTCATAAGCAACAATCAGCTGAAAGATGCTGATGTTGACAGCGATGTCCTGTAAAGGATATGCAAACGAAAAAAAAAAAAAAAAATAGTCATAAGCAAACAGTTGAATTTGTTTTGTTTGTTGAATCAGTAAATAACAAACGTGTTCTGCATATTTGAAATGTACCGATTTTTTTTAAGCACTTACTTACACACACACACAACCGCTTCGTGGCGAAGGCGTTACGGGCGCAGTTCTTAATCAAGCATAACGATCACGCATAACGCGTTCGAAACACAGCTGTGTTGGTTTTTTAATGAAATATTATGATTGCCAGTCGTTCAGAAAGCAATGGCAAAGTACTGAACGCAAACTTGCCCAGAAATCACGAACAGCCCAAAAATGCTGGGTTGACTGCTACGTCCGTAAAGGATATGTAACTAACTGTTAACACACACACACACACACACACACACACACACACACACACACACACATGTACAAAGATATATACCGGCTCAAGCATGGTAACCACACACACACACACACACACACACACACACATGTACAAAGATATATACCGGTTCAAGCATGGTAACCACACACACACACACACACACACACACACACACACATGTACAAAGATAAATACCGGTTCAAGCATGGTAACCACACACACACACACACATGTACAAAGATATATACCGGTTCAAGCATGGTAACCACACACACACACACACACACACACACACACACACACACACACACATGTACAAAGATATATACCGGTTCAAGCATGGTAACCACACACACACACACACACACACACACATGTACAAAGATATATACCGGTTCAAGCATGGTAACCACACACACACACACACACACATGTACAAAGATATACACCGGTTCAAGCATGGTAACCACACACACACACACACACACACACACACACACACACATACACACACACAAATATATATATATATATATATATATATATATATATATATATATATATATATATATATATATATATATATATATATAAACCAAAGCAATGTATTGAATATCCTCAATAAGAAGTTGAAAAGGGGTGAACTGTTGGACAGGTGTGAATATGCTGCGTGGGTACTGGGTCTGATGATCATGTGCTGCGTGGGCACTGGGTCTCATGATCATGTGCTGCGTGGGTACTGGTTGGTGTCTGATGATCAAGTGCTGCGTGGGTACTGGGTCTGATGATCATGTGCTGCGTGGGTGCTGGTTGGTGTCTGATGATCAAGTGCTGCGTGGGCACTGGGTCTGATGATCATGTGCTGCGTGGGTACTGGGTTGGTGTTTGATGATCAAGTGCTCTCTCAAGAGAGAGAGAGAGAGAGAGAGAGAGAGAGAGAGAGAGAGAGAGAGAGAGAGTGAGTGAGAGTGAGTGAGAGAGAGAATAGTAACAGTTCCCAAGGCAATGCGTTATAGCACCAGGTCGGGAGAAAGGTCTTTATATCGACCTCACACCTGCAGATGCAAACCTTTTTTTTTTCTTTTGAGGTTTCCAACGACGTGGTTACCTGAAGGTCAGTGCATCCGTTAAAACTCAGTCATCCAGATGATTCACAAACAATAAGGACGGTTGTGATTAGCTCTAGTTTTCTCCATTGTTTAAACTTTCTTCCTCGCACGCTCTTTCAATAGGGCTTGATTGAGACATTTAGATATATCCATACACATACTAGCATTCTTTCTTGTGAGCTTTCTTTGTCACAATATTCGTCTCGGCTATTGACTTTTGTACCAAATGTGCTGTGATGAATTGCCTCACGGTTACATTGTGATCTGCTTCTCCACAAATGCTATGTTCAAGAACCGGTCTCCCCAGCCCCGCTGGTTTATGGACTTGTAGAAGATATATTAACCAAAATGTTGAATGATATTTACAGCAGTTTATATTTACCCAGTGATATGCTGAAATCTGTATTTATAGCCATACCAAAAATACTAGGAGTAATTGATTGTGAAGATTTTCGTACAATTAATCTCATAAACCATATCACTAAGCTCAGAACCAAACACTACTCAGAATCATAATGAGAAGAACCAGAAAGAAAATAAATATGGAAATTAGTGAAGAACAGTATGGATTTGTGGAGGGAAAGGGCACAAACAATGCACTTTATACATTTATTTTAAAAAATTAAGTTGCATGCCCTTCATAGGACGTAGCAGTCAACCCCAGCATTTTCGCTGTTCGTGATTACTGAATAATAATGAAAGACCAGCAATTTTGAGGATGGAGGTTCAGAATGCTCTTAACCATATGAAATCTGGCAAGACCCCCAGTTCAGACAGCGTCACAACAGAAATGATTAATGCTTTAGAAGAATATGGAATAGATAAAGTTACCAGTCTGCTTAATACAATATGTGATACCGGAAATATACCACATGCATTTTGTAATTATGTATTTATTGCAATCCCAAAGAAATCAGGAGCCTTGGAATGTGATCAACATCGAACAATTAGTATAATGAGTCACATCACGAAGATTTTGCTAAGAATTATCATGCAAAGAGTTAGGAGGAAAATACAACCTGAAATAGGAGAAAAACAATGTGGGTTTTTAGAAGGCAAGGGTACAGTAAATGCTGTTTATATACTGAGAACCGCAATCGAACGTTCTATAGAAATAAACAAAGATCTACACCTTTGCTTTATTGACTACACAAAGGCTTTCGATAAAGTGAGACATGTCGACATGATAAGGATGCTTGAAGATCTACAAATTGACGGAAAAGACCTTAGACTTGTAAAAAACATATATTTTTAAACAACAAGCTGCCATAAGAGTTGATAATGAAGTAGGCCAATATCAGCCTATTAAGAGAGGTGTGAGACAGGGATGTGTGATGTCTCCAGATCTGTTTTCACTGTACAGTGAAAGTATTTTCAGAAATATTGAAGATATGGAAGGAATCAACATTGGCGGACTATGCATCAATAACATTAGATATGCAGATGATACAGCTTTGATTGCAGACAATGAACAGGACCTACAAAATTTAGTAGATGCGGTTGTTACACACAGTGAACAACGAGGGTTAGAATTAAATTTTAAAAAGACACAGATTATGGTCGTCACTAAGAAGAACGAAATACCACAATGTAATATACAGGTAAATGGGAATATGAATTCTTCAACAAGTGAATAGGTACAATTATCTCGGAACAGTAATAACATTTTATGGGAGATGCCTTGAAGAGATTAGATCAAGAATCGCCATAGCAAAAGTAGCCTTTCGCAAGATGAAAAACATACTGACCAATAAAAAGATGTCAATTGAAACGAGAATTGTTGAGGTGCTACATAGAACTTGTACTTTTATATGGATGTGAAGCTTGGACAATGAGCAGTCAAGCTGAACAACATCTGATGGCTATAGAAATGTGGTTTCTGAGGAAAATGCAAAGAATACCATGGACAGCCAGAAAGACCAATGAATGAGTCCTTCAAGAAACAAATGAAGATCGTAAACTGATTAGAGTCATTAGTCGTAGACAGTTAAAATATTTTGGACATGTTATGAGAAGAAATGAATTGGAGAACTTGGTGACAACTGGCAAGATCGAAGGAAACAGACTAAGGGGAAGACCTAGAAGTAAATACCTGGATGGTTTGGCCTCGTGGCATGGTCGAGACAGAAACGCGGAGCTGATCCACGACTCTGGTGATCGAGTGAGATGGCAAAACATGACCGCCCACGCTTACCGGCATGGCACATGATGGATGGATGGCGTGCGAATTCCTGGGCAAATTTTACGTTCAGTAGTTTGCCATTGCTTTCTGAACGACCGGCTCTTATACCTTTTCGAACCCGGGTATACGGGCTCACAAACCGCGTTCGCAAGCCCTTAGCCACAGAGACCGATAATTCATACATTACGGATACTAATAGAAAGGTCAATAGAGAAAAAGAGATACATATTTGTGCTTCATAGATTATACTAAGGCATTTAATACAGTAAAACATGATGAACTGATTAAAATGTTGGAAGATATCAACATTGATGGGAAAGATTTAAGAATAATAAAGAATATTCACTGGAACCAAGCAGCAGCAATTAAAACTGGAAATAAAGAGGGTAGTTACGAACAGATAAAGCTAGGAATACGACAGGGGTGTGTCTTGTCACCAGATCCCTTCTTCCTATATAGCGAAGTAATAATGAGAGAGATCAAAGAGATGCCAGGAATACTAGTTGGGGGTTATAATATAAATAATATACGCTATGCAAATGACACAGTATTGGTGGCGGATAAATCAACAGAACTGCAACAATTTTTGGACATTGTAGTAACATAGAGTGCAAGGAACGGACTCTCCTTGAATATCAAGAAAACAATAATAATGGTGATATCAAAGAAAATAATAAATAATAAATGTTTTGCGTATCCTTTACAGGACTTAGCTGTCAACAGCAGCATCTTTCAGCTGTCTGTTGATCTCTTGGCAAGATTACGCTCAGTAGTTTGCCATTGCTTTCTGAGCGGCCGGCTCAGTATCCGCAAGTCACGAGCGGGGGTCGAACCACCTCAGTTCTCGCTCCGCTGCGAGACTCCGCGTGATAAACGGGATTACAGAGAGAAAGTGTTGTAACCCCACAGCCAGAGAGACCGGCATCAAAGAAAATGGTGACACCAAAATGTGACATAGAAGGAAAAATTCTTAACCAAGTGGGTAATTTTAGATACTTAGGGGCATTTATAACATCAGATGGAAGATGTACAAGAGAGATTAAGAGCAGAATAGGGCAAGCAAACGCCGCATTTTAAAAAAAAAATGAAGAGTATCTTATGCAAAAAGTCACTATCACTGAATGTAAGAGAGTGTTTAAATGCTATGTAGAACCAGTTTTGCTGAATGGCTGTAAATCTTGGAATGTAAATGAACAAATTAAGAAGAACTTAGAAGCAACAGAGATGTGGTTCCTGAATTGAATGTTGCGAATTCCTTGGACTGCCATAGTAACTAACAACGACTGTCTGAAACAGGCTAATGAAACTAGAACACTATATACAACAATAAGAAAGAGACAAACATCTTTCTTCGGTCATGTGATGAGAAGAGAGGCAATGGAGAACATCGTGACAACTGAAAAGATCGAAGGAAAGAGAGGCAGAGGCAGACCAAGAGAAATGATGTTGGATGGATTGAGACGGTGGCATGAAGGAATATCAACAGCAGAGTTGATCCAGAAAACCAAAGACCGAGATCTGTGGAGAGCCATGAACGCCTACGCCAGCTGGCAGGGCACTTGATGATGATAACCAAATGTTAGAGATGGAAAAGGCCATCAGAAAGTTGAAATTCTGAAGTTCCGTATTTGTATTGTTTATTAGTATCTCTTATGTTTGTGTTTATTGAACAATGAATGTCCAGTGTGTGACCACTAGGACCAGTTTACAAACAAAGCGCGGTAGTTAATTATGACGCTGTTTGAAATTAACAACTCCTGTAGGTTACCCATTGCCCTGCTATATACCACCTAGCCAGAGAGAATCCCATGTGCCGCCTCAAAGCTCGCGTGCTTCTGCACGCGTGTTGACGTCGCCACGACCAATCAGATTGTGCAGAACTGGAAACCCCTCCTTCGAGCGTGCGGGTAACGCTACTTTAAATGAGAAGCACATGTTATTTCGCACCAAATCCTATGATAGGAAGAAAAAAGCAAAAATGTGGTAGTTTCCAAGTATTTCCAATATATACATAGCAACTGTGGATTTCAGATACATTGGTGGTACTTATTTACTTTAAAGTACAGTGTGAGGATAATATTTTCATTGAACATTTGCACTGAGACATTGAGTAGCGTTGTAGTATGTATAGTTTGTGTGTGCTAGAAAGTGCAGGCTCTTGGTTCCGGTGTTTGAGAAAGTTTCCCGTTTCTGAAGTTTTGTTAAGGTGAGTCGGAACTTTGGCTTTCGCAGACCGCTTCTACTAAGCGTTGACCAGTAAATATGGATTACTTCAGCGAAGCAGATCCACTCATATCGTCTGCTATTTATCCTGGAGTCATGGACTTTGACCCATACTCCCGTACGTCTTTACATCTAGAAGATCCACATAACGACATTAATATGCATCTAGACAGCCCTGACTCAATCGAGACGTATGAGTCAGAAATGGATCTGGCTTTCCATGACAATCAGTCTGTGGCATCAACGGCATCTGTAGTGGATGACATCAATGACTCCGTGTCTAGCATTCACCACAAGGCTGATGATGACTTCATCGAGGCTGACAGAAGACTTGTTAATGAACGATTTGCCCCATACGACATGTTTCCAGCAGACAACATTTGGACACTGGAGGAGCGAGTAGAGAAACTCCTACAGTTAAGTCCGTGCACAAAATACACCAAGGAAGATCTGCTGGGAATTGACGCCATCGAAAGTCCAGAAAAGAAAGTTGACATGCTTATTGAAGTCGTTTCCAAAGTACATGTGAATCACCGCTGGAACTATGTGGAGCCCCATGAACTCCACAGAGGGTATACAGTGGTGGCCAATTGTAAGAAAGAGAAGAAGAAAGACGCAGACGGGCAGTCTTGTCCCAAGAGGCCAATGAATGCGTTCATGATTTGGTCTATGAAGTGCCGCGCCCTCATTGCACAGGTGACCCCTCAACTTCATAATGCTATTATTAGCACGAAACTCGGGGCCGCCTGGAGACAATTCCACGACGAGGAGAAAGCAGTATACGAACGAGAAAAAGAGACTTTAAGCACTTTTCACAAATTCGAATTCCCCAACTACAAGTACAAGCCTAAAAAGAAAGCTAAACGAAATGATGAAAAACCAGTTGTTGAAGCCAAGCAAGCAAAGTGCTTAAAGCGAAAGAGATCAGAAAGTAGCAACCAGCTAGCACCGCTTCGTGGCATCACTATCAGTGATGCACGTCAGAGCTTGGACCCTCTACTGAAAGAGAGGCTGCAGGTCAAGATGCAAGTGAAGATTGATCCAGATATGAAGAAAGGGATAGGAAAACGTCTCACCGCCATTGATTTAGCCGATCTGACCGCTTTCCATCAACACGAGCTGACCTCCACACAAACATTGGCCAACACCCAACAACGATTTCACAGCACACCTTCCGCTGTTCACCTGGTCATTGACAACAAGCCGGCCTCTGTGTTTGACACTCCAGAAAACTCACCAAACAAACCCATTACTCCGGTCACCCCCACAGAAATGTCGCTAGGCAACGAGCACGGGCTGTATCTCAGACATGACAGATGTTTCAACTTTGACGACAAGTCCTCGAGGCTAGGGCTAGCAGACGACGGCGACAACATGCACAGAATTCAGGCTCATGATAGATACATCAAACACGAGCCGTACGAGCAGCTCTGCATCAAATCTGAGCCAGCTAGGTGGAATATCAATCTCAGTATCAAAACTGAGCCGCAGGAATACCTTGGTCTCTATTCCACACAGCACGTTATCAAATGTGAGCCTGAACATATGGTCCCGACAGTCCTTATCGAGGGAAGTATGCCCATTTTATCAGCCGAGACCGTCGAGTCTGTTCTTGACAACGAGTGCACTTCAAGCTTCAACAACGAGGAGCTTCTTGATGACTTCATGAAGTACCTGGATAACGACATCTGTTTTGCAGCAGATCTGTTACCGTGTGTAACACAAACACTAGAAGGACCAGCGACTGTGTAAAACACTGCTTTGAGGATACGTAACCCCTCATGATCCTCTTGAATCAGGCTTTCGTTTCACTGCCTGCCATTCGGGCCTTACAGTTGATTCACTACCCACTACCTCATGCGATCACATGATAATCTAGTCGCCCAGGTTTCAAGGAAGGTGGTTTGGCTTCAGGTAGCCAGTGAAGATTGTTTAATGGTTAATATCTTGAAGATGTCCGAGGCAATAGTATCTAACTAGATTAGTGGGCTAACATTTGCGCGCACGCCGATACTGACCTTGACTTTAACCCCGGTATTTTGCTACTTCACGTTGATTGGCCATTCCTTATTCTCTGCGACTTATGGCGATCTGGCACGCTTTCCGTGTTCATGAAGTCAAGTATTTCTCACTTCGAGGGTGGTATTTTATAGTCGTACAGAGAACGCATATGCCAGTGTAAAATGGGCCTGATATCTGTGGGTAATTTCCGCAATTCTATTACAAGTTCCAATGTCCAAGAACATAACCAAACGTTAGAAACGAACCAGCGTTTATTTGCTTAAACAAGCACATTTGTTAGCAGCTATTCGGAAACGTGTATTAGTTAACAGCTTTCATGAGATGGCGTAAATAACGTTCTTCCTCATAAGCGATCAGCTCGAATTGTTAGCATTTGTATGGTTTCAACAGACGCCATAGATGTGAGTACAGATTAACACTGCTACTGCAAACTACTCAGCACGGAACATTTTAATTACTGACTGGACATTGGTCCACAGATTCAAACAATAATACAAAGCTATTTGAGAGTCTCGTCGAACTCTCAAAAACAGCAACATACTAAAATAAATGTATCTTCTTATGGAGACATTGCTAGAGCAACTGCGAACGAGAAAGATGATCGACGTGGAAAGTGACATAATAAATGGTGTGTGTTGCGCACCAAGTGAACGCCTGCTGTTATTTTATCTCGTTCTTCACACTGCCACCAAGTTCTGGCAAATGATGCCAGCGACAATGAAAAGCAGCAAGCACTGTGGGTCGTTTGCCACGAAAAGCAACAGACGGAAACTACGTTGTACATAGATATTTATGATTTCACTTTAATCTGTATATTCTGTTTTGGGGGTCAGTCTTCATCTTTAAACAGACTGCACGTTTGAAAACAAGCTTACTAAGTTACATCGACCTTCAACTTTATGAACAAAAAATGGACAATAATGACTTAAGCGTGTCCAACGAACTAATGTGCCATAAACATTTACAACGACCTATTTTTGATGCAGCCAGGGTGGTCGCCCAACTTTTAACAGCGAATTATTTCGTGATTTGTTTGAATGCTCACACTAGACATGTCATAAGTATCGTTATTGTTATCGTTAACATTCCCTAGCAATAACAAGTAACTGTGCCTCATCAACATGTTTTCTTCTAATTATTGAATTGTACAGTGCTATTGTTAAAATTGTTATGATGAGATATACACTAGTATGTGTAACAGTAGCTACAAGTTGTGCATTTCAGAAGCAGACAGACACCGTGGCACGCCTGTTTAATCACATTTCAGAAGCAGATAGACACCGAGACATGCCTATTTAATCACATTTCAGAAGCAGACACCGAGGCACGCTTGTTTAATCACATTTCAGAAACAGACACCGAGGCACGCCTGTTTAATCACATTTCAGAAACAGACACCGAGGCACGCCTGTTTAATCACATTTCAGAAACAGACACCGAGGCACGCCTGTTTGATCACATTTCAGAAGCAGATAGACACCGAGACATGGCTGTTTAATCACATTTCAGAAGCAGATAGACACCCAGGCACGCCTATTTAATCACATTTTAGAAACAGACACCGAGGCACGCCTGTTTAATCACATTTCAGAAACAGACACCGAGGCACGCCTGTTTAATCACATTTCAGAAGCAGATAGACACCGAGACATGCCTGTTTAATAACATTTCAGAAGCAGACAGAAACTGTGGCACGCCTGTTTAATCACATTTCAGAAACAGATAGACACCGAGGCACGCCTATTTAATCACATTTCAGAAGCAGATAGACACCGACGCACGCCTGTTTAATTAGATTTCAGAAGCAGATAGACATCCAAGCACGCCTGTTTAATCACATTTCAGACGCAATTACACTCGTGTTAGTCTAAAACAGACGTTGACCCAAATATGCGGCTATAACAGACATACTGACGCTGTTCTCTGTCTAAAACAGACACCACTTAGGTTATTATGTGTTTAAGAAAAACACGCCGACGCTGTTCTTTGTCTAAAAAAAAACCAAGATAACTCTGACGCTGTTACTTATCTAAAACAGACAACTGACGCTATTGCGTGTCTAAAAACGATAAATGGCGATCTTGTTTATAAAATTTGTGGCTTTTGTTGCTGTTTATAGATTGACCCAAATGATTCATGTAAAATAGACACATTGACACAGCTGTTTGTCCAAAACTTACAGTGGCTTTCTGTTGCTTCTAAACACGAACGTTGAAAGAAATGCTTGTACAAAAAATACAATGACATTAATTTTTGTCTAATTAAACTAGCTTACACATATGTTGGTCATCATTGACACCCTCAGACTGCCTAAAGCTGAAGAATTAGCACAGAGTTTTAAACAGTTATATCATTTAAATGGGACGAAATGGACACAAATTATAATATTTTGATTCACCAGAAACAGGCGTGCCACACTACGTTGCTGGCCACTTTTTTGCTATATATTATTCAATAATGACAAACCCCAGGGAACTGAAATTAATCTCTCTCTCTCTCTCTCTCTCTCTCTCTCTCTCTCTCTCTCTCTCTCTCTCTCTCTCTCTCTCTCTCTCTCTCTCTCTCTCTCTCTCTCTCTCTCTCTCTCTCTCTCACACACACACACACACACACACACAGACATATATATAATTACGGGCATTTGTCTTAATATCACCTCTTTTCACATTTACCACGTGATTTTTACATCTACCACGTGACATGACAATGTATATTCCTTTTTTTCTTTGGATTCAAGAATAGCTCGCAGACTCATTTATACATCATTTGTTGTGCCTACATAATTTGTGAAAATATGAAACATATCTTCTGAGAACAAATACTAACAGACATATATGTGCGTGTGATGTGTATGTGCGCACGCGCGCGTGTGTTGCATATGATATAACAAACATGGAGGGCAATGCAGGCCCGTGCTGTGAATCCAGAAGCGTGTATAATAATGTGTATGGTGTATAGTTTTGAATTCCCCTGTTTACTTTGAACAGTAGTATTTCACAGAGCCAGCGGTTTACGCTTGAGCCGTGCTGTTGAGATCAAACTGTTGGAGTGTGTATTTACATGTATGGTATCTTAATATTGTTTTCTCTCGTGTTGGTGCTTGTACAGGGTACAGCAACGTCTTTACGTGTACTTTTTTGAGAAGCAACTGGGGCACGGCTGGGGGAGAAACTTCTAGATGTTCCACTCCGAAGCTCGTCACTCGCTAAAGTGAGAGAAAGATTGGACATCTATTCTTCCGTGCATTCAGGCCTTGAATATGTGATGGTGCTATCACATCACAAATCCATAGTGGGGAAATCGCTTCGGGGCAAAGTATTGCTGTGACGAAATTTGAGGAAGGACGGATTTATATGAGTGCTAGTGCTTCCCATTGGTTGGGCAAAGTGCCTGTGATATAGGAAGTATGTCAGTCCGTTATCCTTGAGATAATGCATGGGCTGCATTGCTGTCTGTATTCGTTGACCAAATACAGTCAGATTTTTAACGAAATGTAAGCTTATATATATATATATATATATATATATATATATATATATATATATATATATATATATATATATATATATATATATATATATATATATGAAATGCAGATTTCAAAATACATTGTCATAATGCTAAACGTAGACAAGAGTTATTTGCAAACAGACTAAATTAAAATATTTAAATCTGGTCTTAATCCTGACATTCCACAGTCTGTTTATCTCAGGGTAGGTCCAGTTACATATGTAATAGTCTTGTTTGAATACATTCTAGAATGAAAAATAACACAAATATCCGGCGTGGATTTGACACTGTAATGTAAAATATTGCGTTACTAAACAGTATAAGACCATATAAATATTCTGAGTGAATATTTTGTCAGAAGCAGCGCCCTTGTCAGAGTCAGGTTCGCTTTTAAATTATTCCTTGGGAATTGTTACATACGTCAAACGTCTCTAATGTTTGTAAATTGCAGGAATCGTGATCAAATCAGTGTGGGCTGTGTATGCAGTAAGATTACAACATCGCGATTCAGTTATAAAGAGCATCGATAAGTGCGGTAATAAATATAAAGAGTATCGATAAGTGAAGTAATAAATATAACAAGCATTGATCTGTACAGTAATAAATATAACGTTTATCGATCTATACAGTAATAAACATAAAGTTTATCGATCTATACAGTAATAAATATAAAGAGTATCTATCGATAGGAGCAGTAATAAATATAAATTGCATCGACATGTCTGCAATAAATGTAAAGACCAACGATAAGTACAGTAATACATATAAAGAGTATCGATATATGCAGTAATGCAGGAGTAGTGGCGCTGGCACTTTTATCAGTCTACGATTTACCATGCAATTTACGATACTTATACATTAAAATTCTTGTTTAAGCTATCCACAAAGTAATTTAGCCTGAGACTACGCAATATTCTACTTTATATTCTGAAAATTGGCGCCAGTGTGTCTGGTTTCACTCAGATGCCTCGGCTAAACTCCACCGAGGGATATTGACAGAATTCATCAATAGTCCTATCTTATGAAATTAAGAACGTTAATCCCCAATCGGGACTATTCTGTTAAAACACCGTTGTACTAATAAGACTAACTGGGCATATTTTAAAAGATATAATACTGTAAACTCGCGAGAAGTTAAATACTGTAAACTCGCGAGAAGTAAAATATTGTAAGCTAGCGAGAAGTAAGTAATACCGTAAGATGCTACGTACTAATTCTTGGGGACTGGACGCCATGACGTCCCCCAGATTGCAAATGCCGCTGTAGGGGCGAGTGTTACATGAGAAGGCGGGGGAGGTGCAGGACTGCCATCAACTAAAAGGGCATGATTGGCTGCATTCCGTGTGGAAGTATTTATTCAAGCTCAACGTGAGACTGCTTCCACTGCCTGTGATAGTGACTAGCGAAACGTGTGAGGCGTTTGTTGCTGGGTTATTACAACAGTAATTGCTGAACAAAGTATGTGATTATCAATTATAATTTATTCTTGAGAATCGAGGAGAGAGAGAGAGAGAGAGAGAGAGAGAGAGAGAGAGAGAGAGAGAGAGAGAGAGAGAGAGAGAGAGAGAAGCAACGAGTAAGAGGGAAAAGTAAAATGGAGAGAGAGAGGAAATGAGCGAGAAAGAGGGACTTCTATTACAGAGAATGATAGCATGGAATACAAGAATTAACATGGAGTGAAAAGGTTGATGATAGCAGGGTAAATGCGTTTGCTAGTGAAATAAGAATAAGAAAGATATCAAATGTTTGGTGATATCAAAATGTGAGAACTGGTTGGTGAAATGGGGATAAGAAATACATTAAATAGTTGGTGATATCAAAATGTAGGAATTGGCTTATCAGATGAGAATAAGAAATACATCTAATAGCTGGTGATATTAAATTATGAACTGGCTTGTGAAATACATCAAATAGTTGGTGATGTTAAAATGTGAGAACAAGCTGGTGAAATGGGAATACGAAATACATGAAATAGTTGGTGATATCAGGATGAGCTGTGACATATCTGGATATATCGGGATGAGACGCGATATAGTTGGTGATACTGAGACTTATTAAATGCACGGTGATATAAGATTTAGTGAAATACTTGGTGATATCAGGGTAAGAAATGAAATGTTGGTGAGGCGTGGATGAAAACTATAACAGCTGTGATGAGAAATTAAATAGTTGAAGATATCCATACGGATGAGAAGATCTATGGTGATACCCGGATAGACGTGACATGGTGATTTCCGTTAAAAGGTGGCATAATAATATCGAAATGAGAAGTGAAATGGTGATACCGCTGTGAGAAGTGACATGGCGTTATCGGGGTTAAAAGTGACGTGGCGATATCTGGATGAGACACGGAGATATCTGGATGAAAAGTGACATAGTTACTTCAGAATGAGAAGTGGCATGGCGATATCCAGATGGAAGTGAGATGGTGATATTTTGATGAGAAGTAACATTGTGATATCAGATCAGAAGTGACATAGTGATATCGGGATGAATAACCAGAAGAGAAATAATACTGATAACAATTGTAGATGATCATATTTATATATCAGAAGAAACCTAAGCGAAATTATGCATACGCTATGTAAATCTTGTACAGTACGAGAACCCTGGAGTTGTGTTAATCATACTTTGCTCAACCAAAGGCCTGTCCCAAGTGACCACTAGACATAACGCATAAGACAGCACCAAGACCCTGTACTTGCACCAAGCGGACAATTGTGATTGCTTTATTCAACGGCATTTTGTCTTGTACGTAAAGGTGTCAATGTTGTAGCTAGAACGACAGCTTTTTTTCCACATAATTAATCATGTATTTCCATTTTGTTGCATTGTTTGAATATAGTGTTATGAACAAAGCGCCCGCCTGTTTATAGACGTATTTATTAAAATACAGACATATCTTTTTATCTCGCTCAGAATTCACGTCTTTGGAAAGACCTTTAACCTCACCTAGCTGAACAGAAAGGCGTGTAATGTGTAATGAAAGTGTGCTTATTTATTCAATCCGAAGCTTTCCAGCCACAAGATTGTGATATCCCATGGAAAGACGTATATTATAAAACAGTGTATTTGATGAAGAACCTCGTCAACACAGCGCCTAGCTTTTGGCGTTGTCGTCATTTGTTCGAATCCCCGATGAGCCAGACTTGTTTAAATTGACCTGAGCTCCCAGATCTACCCAGTCTAATAGAGGTACCTGGAAATGTTGCGGGAAGTAAAGGCATCTTGTGTGATACTGACCACATGACCCATCGAAAGACGATAAATCTAAAATAGATGGTGCTAGCACCAATATCCAAGACACGTCATGGTGTCAACAGAGGCCCTTTGCTTTTACTTCAATGGCCAGATGATCCGACCTTTGACGTGGTCGCGGGAAAAAAAACAAGGCGGAAGTCGTTTTGGACTACACTGAAATAAGAAGAAAGAAGTGACTATAGCGGGATAAAGAAGAAATAGTAGAACGGTCCTCGCTGCTTTGTCCACGTTGTGTATAAAATATGCTTGTCTTGATTCTAGCTTCTTGTTCAATCAACATTTCCCCTCACAAAACCTTATATTTATTTATTCTATTTATTTTTAATAATTCTTAATTTAGCTATGTTATTTCACTGGACGTATCTGGATGTTTTTAGTGTAGCAGGTACTTTGCAGAACGTGGCTTTCATCATGTAGCAGGTCCTTTGCAAAACGTGGCTTTCATCATGTAGCAGGTCATTTGCAGAACGTGGCTTTCCTCATGTAGCAGGTCATTTGCAGAACGTGGTTTTCATCATGGCCCAGGAAAATATTCTCGATCCGTTGCTAGTTCCCCTGCTTCATACATTTTCACGTGCACAGTGTCTTTAATGATCTGGTTTTTAGTGTATAATGGCTGCCAGCTCGTATTTCATTCTCGCGTCTTGGTTTCCCATCTCCGGTAGTTTCCGATCTTAATGGGACAATAAATGTTCACTTACGTTTTGTTTTTTTTAAACTGTTTTATTCTTTCTAACCCCCTCCTTCCCATCCTGCCTGTATCTATCTATTATATATATTTTTCTATTTCTTCAATATTAATTATTATTTTTTCTCTCTCTCTCTCTCTCTCTCTCTCTCTCTCTCTCTCTCTCTCTCTCTCTCTCTCTCTCTCTCTCTCTCTCTCTCTCTCTCTCTCTCTCTCTCTCTCCCCCTCCTTCTCCCACAAAGGCAACGAGTTTGCCTTCTGGAGCCAACAAAGATCCACTGTGATCGAAACTTGTGTATTTCGTTTCGTGTGATGTTCCCACTCACCGCGAACTTGAGAGAACCACACAGTTAACTTGAGAGAACCACACTACGGACATTGGTTTTATGAAGCACAAAGATGACTCCATTATTTCTGTGTAATAATCCACTTTGAACTAAGTGTAATCCATACACATGCTACTACTTCTAGCACACAGGATTGATGTTTGTTTGTGGATTAGCTTTCCCTATTACCAGTATCCCTCGCCATCAGGTGAATCCACTCAGACTCCGGAGGTAGGGGAGTAGTTCATTAAATCTTGTCACCATTTTCCAGCCAGCTCCTAGACATAATTTTCTGAATATAACAATGTGTATATTTAAACATAGAATCCACAAACAGTATGTGGCACGATTTAGTGCCTAGTATATTTCGCTGCATTTCTTCAAACGGTTTTTGACGAGATGCAGTGACATCTGCCATGCAGAAATCGTGCATTCTATTGACTGTGGCTTATGTGTTTTAATTTATCAAGGGAATATGTTGTTTTTCATTTCTGAAATGTGTATATTCTTGTAGAAAATGCATGACTTATGCTTCAGTATTAATGATTAGATCTTTGTGGGCGATATCTGTTGTTTCTGGTTGTTAAGATGCACGCAAATGTTGGCCTTATATCTGTTATATTTGAGAGCAAAGTGTTTCTATATTTACCCTGAATTTGTTTAAAACTTGAGATGTTTTTTTTTTATTAACAAAGCCAATGCTTTTGTCTGTTGTGCGAACTCTAATTATGATCTAAAACACGTATCGTCATTTTATTCCGCATACTACAGTCAACATTTTATGAATTGTAGGCTTCATACATTGTAGAATGTTCATTGTGTGATGTAAAAATTTTGAATCGTTTATTAATTATTGCAATGAGACCACCGTTTGAAGGACCAGTTTTACTTTTTACTATTTTACACTAGCTGAAGTCTCTTTATGACACGGATTTATAAATATCACGTTTGGTTAATTTTTTTCCCCATGCAAAATCCGACTGGAGCTCCCAGGTCGATCTAATCTAAACATGGCAACCAGGCAACGTTTCGGAAGTCAAGGCGGCGGGCGTGCTGCTGATCACATCGTCTATGGCAGTGCCCGTTGGCATCTAAAAACATGGATCTAGCACCATATACCCAATACACGTGAATGCAGGTAAACGGCTCCTTGACTGCGTTACTTATTCCATGTGGGAGCTGCCGTGGTGGCACAGTGGCTGCTGATTGCCGTGGGTCCGGTAGTCACGTGTTAGAATCCCCTTCAAGGCAAGAATTTGCTTCAAATATACCTGGGCTCCCAGGTCTTTCCAACCTTAAATTGGCACCAGGAAATGACCCGGGAAGTAAAGATGGCCGGCTTGATATTGCCCACATCACACACCGAGTGCCGATTGGTTCTGTACACATGCTGGGTTAGCACAACATACCCAGCACACATCAACGCCTGGCTCAGATCCTTGGCTTGACCTTTTTAGCTCAATGTGCAAAATGAGGCTCCTGCAAACTGTTTACAGTTTCTGTAGGACAACCTTACTTTCTTAAAGCGTCAGCTCGCTTTGAACACCAGCGTGGTTGACACACGTGTCGCTACTATTAGTATAGGGTGTATTTTTAATGACTGTGGGGTTTTTGAAAATATTGCCGTTCCAAGTTTTGTATTCACCCTCTACGGAGTTCATACAACATACAAGGTAAATCCCGGCAATATTTTCATAAACCCCACAGCCATTAAAAATACACCATGTAGTTGCTACTACTTACTAGTCAGTGCTCTGGACTGGTTTTGCCTGAGAGTTAGCTTTCCATATTAACGGTGTCCCTCGCCATCAAACGCACGCCCTCCGACTTCTGAAGTACTTTTTGGTTTTGGAAAACAAAAAAAAAAAGGTATATTCTTATCATATATTATATCATGATCTGTAAAGAATATTCTTATACATTAAACTAGTGTTCATTGTTATATTTGAAGAGATCTGTCTATGCCGATTTTGCAGTTAATCATAATCTTTGGAGCGAGGTGTTCCATTTAAGAGATTTGTTACATTCTTACAATTTTTGAAATTGAATTATGACCTTTTGGAGAAGGATGTTTTATTCTTTATTGGTTTATACATTTTTTGAAATGATTGCCAAAGATGTTTGTCATTTCCACTTTTTGATACTAATGTTTTCTACATTGTTTACATGAAAAAAGCAAATTTTGCCGTTGACCTTGATGGTGCCTGATATATCCACACGTGCCCTCAATAGTTGTTGTTCTCGCCTACACTTGTTTATACCCTGTTAGCCACATTGAAGACATTTTTGCAGCAGAACAATTGAAAAAGGCCTTATGTGTTTCCTCCAGTTTGTTTGTTTCAGTCAACCATGACTTGTTAGCATAATGTCATGTGACCACGTGTAACAGAACCCATGGGTTTTCAGATTTGGTAACATGTGGTTAAATGTACAACCTTTGTATCTGTTAATCGTCGATTATAAAAGCTTTGTGACTATTCCATTGTGTATGTTTAGAGAATCTGTCATTTTCAGCCAAAGTGAATAAAATATAATAACAATAATACTACCAACAAGCCAACAAAAAAAAACACGCTTCAATGACATTCATATAACCTTCGTCAGGTTTTAAGATAAAATACAAAAAAGAACAGCTGTGGATATTATGGTTTACTGCATTGAAATGACATAACTAATATAGAGGTAGAATTTACGACATTTTACAAACATGGCGTAGCTAGAATACAGAAAATCACAAAACGCGTGAAGGAAGTGAGTGTTTTATCTTTGTTTGTTTTTGGAGCCTTACAAAGACGACAGGAATTCCATCGAAACGTACTCGCATGTATTACACTGTGTTTGTTTTTCATTCTTAATGAATATGCTAGATTCTCCTGTGTATTTCTCTTGATCGTCTTCTGATTACATTTGTATATAATTACACTATTTCTGCGACATACTTTGTTGACGGAGAACAAAGGGCAACATGCTGTGTTTACCTAAACAATTGCAAAACTACATAGTTTATGAAGTCACTGCCCGATGGCGTCTTTCGTTCTCAATAGCTCTCACCACCTTCTATTGGACTATAGGGTTGTTTCCATTCGAATATCAGTTCACTAACGATAACTGAATAAGGTGTCTGGTTGTTGTCTACTCCAGTAATGTAAGTGCACACTAAGTTGGTGCCTACTTTCCACTGGTGTTGCCTTTTCTCTACAATAGTTCCTTTCCCCTGAAATGTCTGTTATCAGAGAAAACAATAAAGCGTTCATTCGAGCGTTCTTTATGTGGTTCTCGACATTATAATCCGTTTTCTTGCTTGGTGAAGTTAAAAGTTGTCTAAACAAAATAGCCATTCCAATGTATATATGTCTTTCTTTTGTAAAATCATGCCCCCCCCCCTTTTTTTTCCAGTTGTGTCCGTGTCCTTTAAATAGAGGTATGTTTAATCTTCAGTTAGAGGCGGGATTTCGGTTAGTTGTTGTTGTGGTGGTGGGGGGGGGGGGGGCGTTTTGCCTAAGGAGGTGGGAAGAATTATTTTTAAACATTTTATAATCAAGAAACGAAACAATTTTACTGGTAACGTCCGGGTTTTTTGTTACTGCTAACGTTTATCCTAAAAATTGTGTACATATAACATAGATTGTTTTATTTAGGATGTGAAACAAAAAAAACAAAAAAAAACTTGCGAAGATAGGTTTTATTTCATTTGTCCTTTACATGAAAACAAATAGTTATCTTAAACATAATTCGAATATCATGTAACATTCTTTCGAGAATGAGTAATATTATGAGAAGAAATGACTTGGAAAACCTGGTGACGTGGTGACAACTGGCAAGATCGAAGAGAAGAGACCAAGGGGAAGACCGAGACGTAAATACCTGGATGGCTTGGCCACGTGGCACGGTCGAGATAGAAACACGAAGCTGATCCACGACTCTGGTGATCGAGTGAAATGGCAGAACATGACCGCCCACGCTTAACGGCATGGCACATGATGGATGGATTATCTGATCGTCACTTGAGACTCGAATTATTAGTTGCGTTAAGTGACTTTAATCTGAACATGAGACTCTTTTAAATGCATAATGTCGACTTGACACTTGCGTTATTGTGATTTTAATCTAGATGTTAGACGGGACTTGATATGCTTGACACATCTGTCTAACCTCGAATTAACGCTTGTGCTAGGTGGTTTTCCTTTGTACCTGGGACGCGACTTAATAGTAATACCTTTACCGTCTAATCTCGACTTAAGGCTCAACTTAATCATTGTACTTAGTGACTCCATTTCAAATGATTCAAGACAGTTGTGGAATTAGTTCTTAAGTCTTTTAGAGGGCTACACTTTTCAAACTGTGTTTGTACCTCATCATTGGTCGCTTCTTCAGCATTGGAACTATGTAGATTCGTTACAGAGGCGTTATGTGTTAGGAGGAAACTCTAAATCTCAAGTGTGTGATACAGTTCATGCAAATGATTTATTATATTTTACATTTGACAAACAGACAGATTCAAAGCCTTTGAAGATTTTATGAAGACAGAATTATTAAAAATGAAATAAGAAAATTAACAGTTATATGTGGCATTCTCGATTATCTCCACTTGATGTATACTTGTGAAGAATGTTTATTCTCTTTTGATTGGATATCGATTTGTGAATATGAAATACTGTACAAATAAAATCGAATGTTTTTATATCTTTATAAAATTCTTTGTTGTTTTATAAAATACAGTTTAAAATCATACTTCGTCTTGTTGTTTATTTATAATAGTTGATGTGTTTTTATGCTTGTTGTCTTGTTGTATATCTGTGTTAGTTGACGCATCTTTATTATTGTTGTCTTGTTGTTTTATCTGTGTTATAGCGTCTCCGCGACAAAGTGGTCAAGCCGTCTGACTCAGGCTCCGAAGATTGTGGGTTTGGTTCATGAGTGCATTTTTTCAGGAAACTCCGGAGGGTCGTCGCCTGGGCTACGGAGTTCGTGCTTTGTGGACGCTTTTGGCAGTTCGCTGCGGAAAGAGACTGAGCCAAATGGAATAAAAACCGGTGCAATGAAGACAACCCTGTCCACTTTTAAGCAACTTTTTATCTGTGTTAGTTGACGCCATTTTAAGTATGTCGTCTTGTTGTTTATCTGTGTTAGTTGACGTGTTTTTGTTTGTTGTCATGTTGTTTATTTGTGTTAATTGACGTGTTTTAAGTATGTTATCTTCTTTATCTGTATTTGTTTACGTATCGTTAAGTATTTTATCTTGTGTAGTAATGAGAATTATAGTGTTATATATATATATATATATATATATATATATATATATATATATATATATATATATATATATATATATATATATATATATATATATATATATATATATATATATATATATATTGTTCCCTTTCAATTTGAAGTTGGCCGTCATCCCAGCCTTACATAAGTACAGGGTGTAGTTTTAATGACTGTGCAGTGTTTGAAAATATTTCCGGTCCAAGTTTTGTATTTACCTATTATATTGCATGGATTTTACAGAGGGTAAATATAAAAACTTGGACCGGAAATATTTTCCAACACTGCACAGTCATTAAAATTACACCCTGTACCAGGAATTTTCGTGGGAAGTAAGGGCGGCCAACGTGATACAGATTGACGTTGAGACCTAGTGCCGAGTGGTGTAAAAACATGTGGCCTGAGCACCGTATGCATGAAAAGGGTCTTAATGTGTGTAAAGAGGGCACTTTACTACTATGTCATCTGCAAACCGCATGGCATTACTTACATAGGCGAAACAGGCTTGGCCTACTGATTTCATCATCATGTGCCATGCCGGTAAGCGTTAGGGGGGTGATGTTTCGCTATCTCACACGATCACCAGAGCCGCGGATCAGCTCCTTGTTCTTGTCCTGACTATGTCATGTGGTCAAGCCATCCAGATATTTACTTCTCTGCCTTCCCCTTGTTCTTTTCCCCGTAATCTTGCCAGTTTTCACCAAGTTCTTCAGTTTATTTCTTCTCATAACGTGCCCAAAATTAAAATGTGTCTGCCTACGTCTAATTTCTCTAATCATTTTGTTTTTGCGGTGGTGCCTATGTCTACACATGTCTACTACAGTGGTGCCTATGTCTACACATGTCTACTACAGTGGTGCTTATGTCTACACATGTCTACTACAGTGGTGCTTATGTCTACACATGTCTACTACAGTGGTGCCTATGTCTACACATGTCTACTACAGTGGTGCCTATGTCTACACATGTCTACTACAGTGATGCCTATGTCTACACATGTCTACTACAGTGGTGTCTATGTCTACACATGTCTACTACAGTGGTGCCTATGTCTACACATGTCTACTACAGTGGTGCCTATGTCTACACATGTCTACTACAGTGGTGCTTATGTCTACGCATGTCTACTACAGTGGTGCCTATGTCTACACATGTCTACTACAGTGGTGCTTATGTCTACACATGTCTACTACAGTGGTGCCTATGTCTACACATGTCTACTACAGTGGTGCCTATGTCTACACATGTCTACTACAGTGGTACTTCCATCCCTATTTCCCTTTGGGTTACATCACTTCCGGTTAGCTGATCTTTCGAGCGACAACGTCCATTCAGTCATTCGTGATTGTGTTCTTGTAAAGCCGGCCAGTTCGACCACCACAATTGATCACCACCATCATCAGCATCACCATTAATCACTATCACCACCATTGATCACCATCATTACCATTCATCATCATCATCATCATCATCATCATCATCATCATCATCATCATCATCATCATCATCATCATCATCATCATCATAACGATTGATCACTAACATCATCATCACCATTGATCACCATCATCACCTTTGATCACCATTATCGTCATCATTCATCACTATCATTACCATTGATCACGATTTTCATCACCATTGATCACGATCATCATCACCATTGACATCATCATCACCAATGATCACCATCATCACCATTGATTACCTCATTACCATTAATCACCATGATCACAATTGATCACCATAATCACCATGGTTATCATCATTATCACCATTGATCACAATCATCGCCATTGATCACCATTATTACCATTGATCACCACCATCACCATTGATTACCTCATTACCATTAATCACCATGATCATAATTGATCACCATAATCACCATGGTTATCATCATTATCACCATTGATCACAATCATCGCCATTGATCACCACCATCACCATTGATTACCATCATTACCATTAATCACCATTATCACAATTGATCACCATCATCACCATGGTTATCATCATTATCACTATTGATCATCATCATTACCATTGATCACCATCATTACCATTGATCACCATCAAAACCATTGACCACCATCATTACCATTGATCATCATCATCACCTTTGACCACCATCATTACCATTGATCATCATCATTACCATTGGTCGCCACCATCACCATTGGTCGCCACCATCACCATTGATCGCCACCATCACCATTGATCACCATCATTACCATTGATCACCGTCAAAACCAATGACCACCATAATTACCATTGATCATCATCATTACCTTTGACCACCATCATTACCATTGATCATCATCATCACCTTTGACCACCATCATTACCATTGATCATCATCATTACCATTGGTCGCCACCATCACCATTGGTCACCACCATAACCATTGGTCACCTTCATTACGATTGATCACCACCATCATCATCATCATCATCATCATCGTCGTCGTCTTGTAGCAAGCCGTTTTGCAGAACGTTGCTCCCATCACAACACTGGGACATATGCTTAGTCCTTCGCCAGTTCTTTTGCCTTATGCATTGTCATTTCCATGGCTTCTTTAATGTCCCGTGGCCACCGTCGTGTTAATCCAGCCCTGCCTCTTCTTCCAGGAAAATAATTCAACTTTGTAATGTTGCTTGGGATACGCCGAATAGAGTCGGTTCACTAGTATGAATATATGAATATTTTCTCTAATTTCCTGTTTAGATTTAACAAATTTAAAAATAAAAAAATAAAAAAAAATAAAAAAGAATATGTATTGGTAGTGTACACAAATATGAAAATTAACGTGTCCTAGACAGAAATCATTACAACCTGAGCAAAGCTTCAAAATAAAGCAGGTTCCGGAGCTTAAGATTTGGTAGAAAACTTGAAGCAAGGCATCAAAGCGCATGGACTTGCCAGCTGGTATCATTACTCGTGTATCCACAAAGCACATAGACTTGTCAGTTGGTATCATTACTCTTGTATCCAAAAAGCGCATGGACTTGCCAGCTGGTATCAATACTCTTGTATCCTTAAAGTGCATGGACTTGCCAGCTGGTATCATTACTTTTGTATCCACAAAGTGCATGGACTTGCCAGCTGGTATCAATACTCTTGTATCCACAAAGCACATGGACTTGCCAGCTGGTTTCAATACTCTGTTATCCAAAAAGCGCATGGACTTGCCAGCTGGTATCATTACTCGTGTATCCACAAAGCACATAGACTTGTCAGTTGGTATCATCACTCTTGTATCCACAAAGCGCAAGGACTTGCCAGCTGGTATCAATACTCTTTTATCCACAAAGCGCATGGACTTGCCAGTTGGTATCATTACTCTTGTATCCACAAAGCACATAGACTTGCCAGCTGGTATCATCACTCTTGTATCCACAAAGCGCAAGGACTTGCCAGCTGGTATCAATACTCTTTTATCCACAAAGCGCATGGACTTGTCAGTTGGTATCATTACTCTTGTATCCAAAAAGCGCATGGACTTGCCAGGTGGTGTCATTACTCTTGTAAGCACAAAGCACATAGACTTGCCTGCTGGTATCATTACTCTTGTATCCACAAAGTGCATAGACTTGCCAGCTGGTATCATTACTCTTTTATCCACAAAGTGCATGGACTTGCCAGTTGGTATCATTAATCTTGTATCCACAAAGCACATAGACTTGCCAGCTGGTATCATTAATCGTGTATCCACAAAGCACATAGACTTGTCAGTTGGTATCATTACTCTTGTATCCAAAAAGCGCATGGACTTGCCAGCTGGTATCAATACTCTTGTATCCTTAAAGTGCATGGACTTGCCAGCTGGTATCATTACTTTTGTATCCACAAAGTGCATGGACTTGCCAGCTGGTATCATTACTCTTGTATCCACAAAGCACATGGACTTGCCAGCTGGTGTCAATACTATTGTATCCACAAAGCGCATGGACTTGCCAGCTGGTATCATTACTCGTGTATCCACAAAGCACGTAGACTTGTCAACTGGTATCATTACTCTTGTATCCACAAATTGCATGGACTTGCCAGCTGGTATCATTACTCTTGTATCCACAAAGCACATGGACTTGCCAGCTGGTATCATTACTCTTGTATCCACAAAGCACATGGACTTGCCAGCTGGTATCAATACTCTTTTATCCAAAAAGCGCATGGACTTGCCAGCTGGTATCATTACTCGTGTATCCACAAAGCACATAGACTTGTCAGTTGGTATCATCACTCTTGTATCCACAAAGCGCAAGGACTTGCCAGCAGATATCAATACTCTTTTATCCACAAAGCGCATTGACTTGCCAGTTGGTATCATTACTCGTGTATCCACAAAGCACATAGACTTGTCAGTTGGTATCATTACTCTTGTATCCAAAAAGCGCATGGACTTGCCAGGTGGTGTCATTACTCTTGTATCGACAAAGCACATAGACTTGCCAGCTGGTGTCAATACTCTTGTATCCACAAAGCGCATGGACTTGCCAGCTGGTATCATTACTCTTGTATCCACAAAGCACGTAGACTTGTCACCTGGTATCATTACTCTTGTATCCACAAATTGCATGGACTTGCCAGCTGGTATCATTACTCTTGTATCCACAAATTGCATGGACTTGCCAGCTGATATCATTACTCTTGTATCCACAAGGCACATAGACTTGTCAACTGGTATCATTACTCTTGTATCCACAAATTGCATGGACTTGCCAGCTGGTATCATTACTCTTGTATCTACAAAGCACATAGACTTGTCAACTGGTATCATTACTCTTGTATCCACAAATTGTATGGACTTGTCAGCTGGTATCATTACTCTTGTATCCACAAAGCACATAGACTTGTCAACTGGTATCATTACTCTTTTATCCACAAAGCGTAAGGACTTGCCAGCTGGTATCATTACTCTTGTATCCACAAAGCGGAAGGACTTGCCAGCTGGTATCATTACTCTTGTATCCACAAATTGCATGGACTTGCTAGCTGGTATCATTACTCTTGTATCCACAAAGCACATAGACTTGCCAGCTGGTATCATTACTCTTGTATCCACAAATTGCATGAACTTGCCAGCTGGTATCATTACTCTTGTATCCACAAAGCACATGGACTTGCCAGATGGTATCAATACTCTAGTATCTACAAAGCACATGGACTTGCCAGCTGGTATCAATACTCTTGTATCCACAAAGCACATAGACTTGCCAGCTGGTATCAATACTCTTGTATCCACAAAGCACATAGACTTGCCAGCTGGTATCATTACTCTTGTATCCACAAAGCACATGGACTTGCCAGCTGGTATCATTACTCTTGTATCCACAAAGCGCAAGGACTTGCCAGCTGGTATCAATACTCTTGTATCAACAAAGCACATAGACTTGCCAGCTGGTATCATTACTCTTGTATCCACAAAGCACATAGACTTGTCAACTGGTATCAATGCTCTTGTATCCACAAAGCGCATGGACTTGCCAGCTGGTATCATTACACTTGTATTCACATATCACTAAAAAAGTTGGAGGTCGGCGTGGCTGAGAGTTTGACCGCACTTACACTTGCTCTTCTAACCGCGGCGTGGTGGGTTTGACCAACCGGTCAGTTGTTGATTTCTGATCGTTGCCTTGAGCACGTCAATTACCAGTACCCATGAAGTCGGAGAAGGCTCATGGCGAGGGACACTGGACATAGGGAAAGCTAACCTTCGTCCATAATCAGTCCAGTTCGCTCACTACTGGTGGTAGCAGCACGTCTTTGCACTACGCTCAAGATCAAAGCAGCTTAAATGTGAAAGAAAACAAAAGTACAACAGTCAAACAAATGATAAATAGTACATCTCTACTAATCATTATTTTGCATTTAAAATATTGTTTAAAAAAATTAAAAAACAAGGAAACTCACCACAAGTGAAAGAAATGCTGGAGGAAAGCTGGTTTCATTAGATAAATCATAATTACATTTTATTTTAGAAACAATATAGATACCATTCTCTAGAAATAATATAGATACCATTCTCTAGAAACAACAATAGTTACCATTCTCTAGAAATAATATAGATACCATTCTCTAGAAACAATATAGTTACCATTTCGTGCACCGAATTTATAGAAAGAGATTGGAACACCTGGCCATGATTAGTTGGTTGGTTCGTTAGTTGGTTGGTTGGTTAGTAGGTGGGTTCGTTGGTTGTGAGCTATTTGGAACACTTTCACATCGAACTCTGAAGTCCGATGCATTGTTGTTCGGGTCATTTGAGCCCCAAGAAGGACAGGAGTGAGACTGGTGCAGAAACTTGTCTCCGTACCCAGTACTAAAGCCCATTCCACGGGAATTGTGTTGCAAAGTTCTCCATTTCCCTCCCAGCTCAGAAACCAGCGAATTGTGTAAAACTGGTACCGAAGCTTGACATCCGCTGAGAGGACATCAGAAAGTCATGAATGAAGAATCACGCGCGGACAGGCTGGGAATAGATCTGGGTTGGCAATATTAGAAACAAAGTCTTACAAGTCGAGAGGATCGACTTCATTCCACCGAGTTTTATCCCATAAGGATCTGTCTCTTTCTGCAGGGCGGCCTGCCGAAAGCGTCACACAAAGCACGAACTCCGTAGCTCCAGCGACGAGGTCCAGGAGTCTCCGAGGAAATGCAGTCGTGAACCGAAAGACATAGCATGGAATCGAATCTACAACCTTCGGAACGCGAGGCAGACGGCTTGGTACTTCACCACGGAGACTCCTTGAATTAAAATATGTGTATATAGACTATCATCAGCATCATAATCATTATTATTATTTATTATCATCCCAGTATCATCATCATCATCATCATCACGTGCCATACTAATAAAGATTGGGCTGTCATGGTTTGCCATCTCACGCGATCCCCAGTCTAGGATCTAGTCTGTGTTCTTGTTGTCACGGTTTGCCATCTCACGCGATCCCCGGTCTTGGATCTAGTCTGTGTTCTTGTTGTCACGGTTTGCCATCTCACGTGATCCCCAGTCTTGGGTCCAGTCTGTGTTCTTGTTGTCATGGTTTGCCATCTCACGTGATCCCCAGTCTGGGATCTAGTCTGTGTTCTTGTTGTCATGGTTTGCCATATTACGTGATCCCCAGTCTGGCTTCTAGTCTGTGTTCTTGTTGTCATGGTTTGCCATCTCACATGATCTCCAGTCTGGGATCTAGTCTGTGTTCTTGTTATCATGGTTCGCCATCTCACGTGATCCCCAGTCTGAGATCTAGTCTGTGTTCTTGTTGTCATGGTTTGCCATCTCACGCGATCCACAGTCTGGGATCTAGTCTGTGTTCTTGTTGTCATGGTTTGCCATCTCACGTGATCCCCAGTCTGAGATCTAGTCTGTGTTCTTGTTGTCATGGTTTGCCATCTCAAGCGATCCCCAGTCTGGGATCTAGTCTGTGTTCTTGTTGTCATGGGTTGCCATCTCACGTGATCTCCAGTCTTGGATCTAGTCTGTGTTCTTGTTGTCATGGTTTGCCATCTCACGTGATCCCCAGTCTGGGATCTAGTCTGTGTTCTTGTTGTCATGGTTTGCCATCTCACGTGATCCTCAGTCTGGGATCTAGTCTGTGTTCTTGTTGTCATGGTTTGCCATCTCACGCGATCCCCAGTCTTGGATCTAGACTGTGTTCTTGTTGTCATGGTTTGCCATCTCACGTGATCCCCAGTCTGGGATCTAGTCTGTGTTCTTGTTGTCATGGTTTGCCATCTCACGTGATCCCCAGTCTGGGATCTAGTCTGTGTTCTTATTGTCATGGTTTGCCATCTCATGTGATCCCCAGTCGGGGATCTAGTCTTTGTTCTTGTTGTCATGGTTTGCCATCTCACGTGATCCCCCGTCTGAGATCTAGTCTGTGTTCTTGTTGTCATGGTTTGCCATCTCACGCGATCCCCAGTCTGGGATCTAGTCTGTGTTCTTGTTGTCATGGGTTGCCATCTCACGTGATCTCCAGTCTTGGATTTAGTCTGTGTTCTTGTTATCATGGTTTGCCATCTCACGTGATCCCCAGTGTGGGATCTAGTCTGTGTTCTTGTTGTCATGGTTTGCCATCTCACGCGATCCCCAGTCTTGGATCTAGTCTGTGGTCTTGTTGTCATGGTTTGCCATCTCACGTAATCCCCAGTCTGGGATCTAGTATGTGTTCTTGTTGTCATGGTTTGCCATCTCAGTGATCCCCAGTCTGAGATCTAGTCTGTGTTCTTGTTGTCATTGGTTGCCATCTCTCGTGATCCCCAGTCTTGGATCTAGTGAGTGTTCTTGTTGTCATGGTTTGCCATCTCACGCTATCCAGTCTTGGATCTAGTCTGTGTTCTTGTTTTCATGGTTTGCCATCTCACATGATCCCATGTCTGGGATCTAGTCTGTGTTCTTGTTGTCTTGGTTTGCCATATCACGCGATCCCCAGTCTGGGATCTAGTCTGTGTTCTTGTTGTCATGGTTTGCCATCTCACGTGATACCCAGTCTGGGATCTAGTCTTTGTTCTTGTTGTCATGGTTTGCCATCTCACGTGATCCCCAGTCTGGGATCTAGTCTGTGTTCTTGTTGTCATGGTTTATCATCTCAGTGATCCCCAGTCTGAGATCTAGTCTGTGTTCTTGTTGTCATGGTTTGCCATCTCACGCGATCCCCAATCTGGGATCTAGTCTGTGTTCTTGTTGTCATGGTTTGCCATCTCACATGATCCCCAGTCTTGGATCTAGTCTGTGTTCTTGTTGTCATGGTTTGCCATCTCACGTGATCCCCCGTCTTGGATAAAGTCTGTGTTCTTGTTGTCATGGTTTGCCATCTCACGTGGTCCCCAGTCGGGGATCTAGTCTGTGTTCTTGTTGTCATGGTTTGCCATCTCACGTGATCCCCAGTCTGAGATCTAGTCTGTGTTCTTATTGTCATGGTTTGCCATCTCAGGCGATCTCCAGTCTGTGATCTAGTCTGTGTTCTTGTTGTCATGGGTTGCCATCTCACGTGATCCCCAGTCTTGGATCTAGTCTGTGTTCTTGTTGTCATGGTTTGCCATCTCACGTGATCCCCAGTCTAAGATCTAGTCTGTGTTCTTATTGTCATGGTTTGCCATCTCAGGCGATCTCCAGTCTGGGATCTAGTCTGTGTTCTTGTTGTCATGGTTTGTCATCTCACATGATCCTCAGTCTCTGATCTAGTCTGTGTTCTTGTTGTCATGGTTTGCCATCTCACGTGATCCCCATTCTTGGATCTAGTCTGTATTCTTGTTGTCATGGTTTTCCATCTCACGTGATCCCCAGTCTTGGATCTAGTCTGTGTTCTTGTTGTCATGGGTTGCCATCTCACGTGATCCCCAGTCTTGGATCTAGTCTGTGTTCTTGTTGTCATGGTTTGCCATCTCACGCGATCCCCAGTCTTGGATCTAGTCTGTGTTCTTGTTGTCATGGTTTGCCATCTCACGCGATCCCCAGTCTGGGATCTAGTCTGTGTTCTTGTTGTCATGGTTTGCCATCTCACATGATACCCAGTCTGGGATCTAGTCTTTGTTCTTGTTGTCATGGTTTGCCATCTCACGTGATCCCCAGTCTGGGATCTAGTCTGTGTTCTTGTTGTCATGGTTTATCATCTCAGTGATCCCCAGTCTGAGATCTAGTCTGTGTTCTTGTTGTCACGGTTTGCCATCTCACGCGATCCCCAATCTGGGATCTAGTCTGTGTTCTTGTTGTCATGGGTTGCCATCTCAAGTGATCCCCAGTCTTGGATCTAGTCTGTGTGTCTTGGATCTAGTCTGTGTTCTTGTTGTCATGGTTTGCCATCTCACATGATCCCCAGTCTTGGATCTAGTCTGTGTTCTTGTTGTCATGGTTTGCCATCTCACGTGATCCCCCGTCTTGGATAAAGTCTGTGTTCTTGTTGTCATGGTTTGCCATCTCACGTGGTCCCCAGTCGGGGATCTAGTCTGTGTTCTTGTTGTCATGGTTTGCCATCTCACGTGATCCCCAGTCTGAGATCTAGTCTGTGTTCTTATTGTCATGGTTTGCCATCTCAGGCGATCTCCAGTCTGTGATCTAGTCTGTGTTCTTGTTGTCATGGGTTGCCATCTCACGTGATCCCCAGTCTTGGATCTAGTCTGTGTTCTTGTTGTCATGGTTTGCCATCTCACGTGATCCCCAGTCTGAGATCTATTCTGTGTTCTTATTGTCATGGTTTGCCATCTCAGGCGATCTCCAGTCTGGGATCTAGTCTGTGTTCTTGTTGTCATGGTTTGTCATCTCACATGATCCTCAGTCTCTGATCTAGTCTGTGTTCTTGTTGTCATGGTTTGCCATCTCACGTGATCCCCATTCTTGGATCTAGTCTGTATTCTTGTTGTCATGGTTTTCCATCTCACGTGATCCCCAGTCTTGGATCTAGTCTGTGTTCTTGTTGTCATGGGTTGCCATCTCACGTGATCCCCAGTCTTGGATCTAGTCTGTGTTCTTGTTGTCATGGTTTGCCATCTCACGCGATCCCCAGTCTTGGATCTAGTCTGTGTTCTTGTTGTCATGGTTTGCCATCTCATGTGATCCCCAGTCTGAGATCTAGTCTATGTTCTTGTTGTCATGGTTTGCCATCTCACGCGATCTCCAGTCTTGGATCTAGTCTGTGTTCTTGTTGTCATGGGTTGCCATCTCATGTGATCCCCAGTCTGAGATCTAGTCTGTGTTCTTGTTGTCATGGTTTGCCATCTCACGTGATCCCCATTCTTGGATCTAGTCTGTATTCTTGTTGTCATGGTTTTCCATCTCACGTGATCCCCAGTCTTGGATCTAGTCTGTGTTCTTGTTGTCATGGGTTGCCATCTCACGTGATCTCCAGTCTTGGATCTGGTCTGTGTTCTTGTTGTCATGGTTTGCCATCTCACGTGATCTCCAGTCTTGGATCTAGTCTGTGTTCTTGTTGTCATGGGTTGCCATCTCACGTGATCCCCAGTCTTGGATCTAGTCTGTGTTCTTGTTGTCATGGTTTGCCATCTCACGCGATCCCCAGTCTTGGATCTAGTCTGTGTTCTTGTTGTCATGGTTTGCCATCTCATGTGATCCCCAGTCTGAGATCTAGTCTGTGTTCTTGTTGTCATGGTTTGCCATCTCACGCGATCTCCAGTCTGGGATCTAGTCTGTGTTCTTGTTGTCATGGGTTGCCATCTCACGTGATCTCCAGTCTTGGATCTGGTCTGTGTTCTTGTTGTCATGGTTTGCCATCTCACGTGATCCCCAGTCTGGGATCTAGTCTGTGTTCTTGTTGTCATGGTTTGCCATCTCACGCGATCCCCATTCTTGGATCTAATCTGTGGTCTTGTTGTCATGGTTTGCCATCTCACGTGATCCCCAGTCTGGGATCTAGTCTGTGTTCTTGTTGTCATGGTTTGCCACCTCACGCGATCCCCAGTCGAGGATCTAGTCTGTGTTCTTGTTGTCATGCTTTGCCATCTCACGTGATCCCTAGTCTTGGATCTAGTCTGTGTTCATTTTGTCATGGTTTGCCATCTCACGTGATCCCCAGTCTGGGATCTAGTCTGTGTTCTTGTTGTCATGGTTTGCCATCTCACGTGATCTCCAGTCTTGGATCTAGTCTGTGTTCTTGTTGTCATGGTTTGCCATCTCACGTGATCCCCAGTCTGGGATCTAGTCTGTGTTCTTGTTGTCATGGTTTGCCATCTCACGTGATCCCCAGTCTTGGATCTAGTCTGTATTCTTGTTGTCATGGTTTTCCATCTCACGTGATCCCCAGTCTTGGATCTAGTCTGTATTCTTGTTGTCATGGTTTTCCATCTCACGTGATCCCCAGTCTTGGATCTAGTCTGTGTTCTTGTTGTCATGGTTTGCCATCTCACGTAATCCCCAGTCTTGGATCTAGTCTGTGTTCTTGTTGTCATGGTTTGCCATCTCACGTAATCCCCAGTCTTGGATCTAGTCTGTGTTCTTATTGTCATTGTTTGCCATCTCACGCGATCCCCAGTCTCTGATCTAGTCTGTGTGCTTGTTGTCATGGTTTGCCATCTCACGTAATCCCCAGTCTTGAATCTAGTCTGTGTTCTTCTTCAGACTATACCATGTGGTCAAGCCATCCGGGTATTTATCTCTTTGCCCTTCCCTTACTTTTTGCCTATCAATTTTACTAGTGGTCACTAAGTGTCCGAGCTTATTTCTCATAATCTGTCCAATAAATATTGACTGTGTATCTAATTTCTTTCATAAGTTCAAAATTATTATTTGTTTCTCGAAGGACTGATTGTCTGATTTGTGTTTCTGTCCGTCCATGGTGTTCTTGGCATTTTCCTCAGAAACCATATTTCCACTGCCATTAGATGTTTCTCAGCTTGTCAGCTTATTGCCCATTGTCAGAATCTCCCAGTCTTCATCTCCCCCGCCTGGCGGCAACGACCAGGTACGACCGTGAACTGGACTAACAGTTACTACGCAGGCGATGGCCAGGGGTCAGCGTGGTGCACGAAGACCACGAGAGCGGCAAGCAGGGCCAACGAAGAATCACTGCTGGTAGCTCAGACAGCCTAGGACCTCGAGACTGGACGGGCGTGAAAGAGAGTGTTGCTATGTATGAGTCGATGCTTGATGGGAAGAAAGCCTGTATGCTTTGTTGAGTAGAGTAAAGAGTGAGTGAGTGTTATATTCTATTGTATTTATGAATTGATATATTGCATTGTATGTTTCTGGAAATGGCATTTTCGCTAACTTTGAGCGATGCCTGATATGACTGCATTTTGAGAAGTGCGATTAAAGTGTTTGAGTTATATCGCCGTGTGTTTGTACACTCATTATGTGTGTGTGAGTGTTTTCACGCCTGTTAGTGAACACGAGCCTTTGGTCATCTAAACAAGACCCTGACACCATGTTTAACATGCCTACACAGAACATATTGTATATAACATTTAAACACTTTTTCTCATTGCAATTGACATATTTGATTTTTAATTGGTGATAATTTTTTTGTCATTTGCAAAACACAACCTTGTCATGTCGATTCTTATTCTAATAACAACGAGGCGTCGTTTATCAGATGTTATGACTGTTCTGTGACAGTTTTACCGATTCATCTGTTTAAGAATTTTCCCATTTACTTGGATGTTACATTGTGGTATTCCTTTCTTCTTGGAATATTACAATCTCTGTTTTCTTATAAATTAATTCTAGCCCTAGTTGCTCAATACGTGCAACAACCACATCTACCAAATGCTGCAGATCCTGTTCATTGTCTACAATCAATACTGTATCATATGGTATCCTATATTGTCATTGCCATAGAACTACAAAAAGACCCAAAATCAGTAGCGAAATCTTTACAAAGTATTTTACATAAACACAAATCATACTCAATCACTTCCCCGCAGCCTTCTTGGGCTTTGTGGTAAGCCCACCATAAGCTACCGTCCATGTAGAGATAAGTCACTAGCTAAAGGATTCTTTTTCACACCATTGAGCCTTCTTGGGCTTTGTGGCAAGCCCACCATAAGCTACCGTCCATGTAGAGATAAGTCACTAGCTAAAGGATTCTTTTTCACACCATTGAGCCTTCTTGGGCTTTGTGGCAAACCTACCACAAGCTAAAATCCATGTAGAGATAAGTCAGTAGCTACAGGATTCTTTTTCACACCATTGAGCCTTCAGGGGCTTTGTGGCAAGCCCACCATAAGCTACCGTCCATGTAGAGATAAGTCACTAGCTAAAGGATTCTTTTTCACACCATTGAGCCTTCTTGGGCTTTGTGGCAAGCCCACCATAAGCTACCGTCCATGTAGAGATAAGTCAGTAGCTACAGGATTCTTTTTCACACCATTGAGCCTTCAGGGGCTTTGTGACAAGCCCACCACAAGCTATCGTCCATGTAGAGATAAGTCAGTAGCTAAAGGACTCTTGCTCACGCCATTGAGGCTTATTAGCCATATGGTGCTAGCCATAAATGTGAATACAGTTAACACTGGAGTGGTGATGCGGTCAATATCACGTCGACGCTTTTACTTCCTGAGACATTTCCTGGTACCCACTATATGCTAGGTCGTGCAACAACCACATCTACGCCCCAAGGCTTGTAAAAGGACCCTACCAGTTTTGTTACTCAGGCCGGTGGAGCATCGGGTTCTGATTCTATCGGAGGTGAAATAAACATCTAGGCGGACACACTTCGGCTCGGCTACTCACTGAAAGCGACCTATACTCCTTAACCACTCTAAACTCCACCTCAGCAATAATATACATTCCCGAACAAATGTTTTGTTTGTTTTTCCAGTATTATATAGTCAGCACACCAATCAATTTCTGAAGGATTTGTCCCTTATTCTAGATTGATTTGTTATTCCGCTGTATCCGCTTTCTTCGATCGCTTATTTTTAGTCACAGGTATCTGGGCTATTGTGTCTTCAGATCTCCTGGGAAAAATCATTAATCTCTTGAGGGATGTAAGTGATTTCATTCTAAGTTGACCTTTGTGACCTAAAGCCAGCGTGTGGGGGTGTATTTCTTCATGTCTTTCATGAAGCTTCATGAGCCAGGTGTTTACTAGTCTTTTCATAAGCTTCCCGTCGATTCAAGGATACAGCATCCCACAATGCCCTGACATTTCAAACATTCGACGTTCTAAGGGAAACAATCACAT